>JAHREE010000188.1:3462831-3736562 GCA_033628505.1 Tringa tobata
TATTTCAGGTTATTCACATAGTTTGACAGTGGCTGTGTGTTGCACACCTTTCCAAGCTAACTGCCTTAGATTGGGTAATGTGTTAATACTCCACTGAAATTAGGATATTGCATATAGAATGGGGATCAAACATCCCTTACAGGTGTCAGGGCAGTTTCCATCAAATAATACATGGAATCGCAGATTTACTTTTTCCCGGACAGACTAATACACAGTTAAGGACCTCAGTTAATACTCATTCCCTTCCTGATTGTTCAGGACTCAAAGGTAGGAAAGGCAGGCTGAAATCAATGCAGCATTAAATGGCAGAAATCCTGGAAATAAAAGGATAAGATATGTACAGCCCTCTGTTCTCCAGGCATGCCACTGACCTAATGATGCAAAGGTTACTGCTGTGGACAATATGAAGTTGCAGACAATATATAAGGAGCTTGAGTTGGAAATTATAGACCTATTGGAGATATTTAATTTGTTTAATTTGTGGGGATGAGGTGATGCACTGTCACCAGCTGGATGCTGCTTGTTCTTCCAACCAGTAGAAAGTGGTTACTCCCTGTCCAAATTGAAGATATTCAGGCTACAGATGATGAGCAATGGCCACCTTCATTGGAAACTAGGGCAGAGGAAAGAGATGATATAATCCTGGAGTTTAGCTTGACTTGAGGTTGTCACACATGACCAGTAATGAATAACTCCTACATCCCTAGTGTCTAAGCAACCGAAGAAGAGACAAGTCACTGTTCTGCTCATGAAAGGGTCTTGTCTCTCCCTCACACCTGTCCTGTCCCCATATTTCCTTTTTGTCCTGATCTGAACTCCAGCTCATCTCACTGTGTTTATGAACCTATGAACCTTTGTGGAAACCTATGGTGACCTGAGGAATGAGAGGCATGAAGGACAGGGAAGGCAAATGATTGGAAGAAAGAGACAAATGGAATCCCCTCTTGGCGGCTATGCCAGCTGAAATGGAAATATGCTGTTAGTTCTCAGCAAGTGCTGGTGACTACAGACTCAGAGACCTAGTTGCTGAACTGCTCCGGTGTTCGGTCTGTGGTTAGTGAGCATGGGCCACCATCAGGCTTCCCGATTCTCAGCATCGTCCTGGCTCCTCCAGTGTGCAGTCCAGAGCTCCTGGAATGGGCTGTTTTCTGGCAGACAGCGGCTTGTAGGTCTATGTCCTGCCTGAGTGTTATGTAAAGGTCAACTCATATGTCTAAGGGTGCTTTCTCCCAGAGAAAACACTGGGCTGGAAGGAGCCATTTCATAGACTAGATATCACTTCACACGACTGATGTAGTCTGCCAGTTACTGCTTTATGGCATGGACTCTGGTGGCAGTAGCTCCCTGTGTTAAAAATGGCTGTTTGGGGATTTTTCTCTCTTTTCTCATGACGCAGTCCAGCCTCTCTTCTCCCCAGGCTGCTCTGTCTTGCTCCCTAAGCAATCAACACAAAGTGCAAAGATGTAATCTCAACCCTGAGGCTCTGGTGCACTGCTGGAAGCCACAGTCTGCGTATCCAAACTCGCTCCAGACCCAGAAGTGCCAGGTCTGTGCTATCAACTAACTCACTCTTTATTAATGAACATCTGAGAACATCTGAACTGCAATATCTAAATGCAACGTAAACGCAGCAATTTATCCCAAGATCCCAACTTACTCATGGTTAGTATCAGGATCCTGAACTTGGCAAAGGCACCTAAATCACTTTCTCACTTATGAAATACTTCTCCTTCTAAATCACAATGATCTCTTCTCTGAAAGATGTTATTGGAAGCGCCAGCTCCAGGCAGAGCTGAGGGGAGTAAGCAGGGTGTTAGTGGTTGGCAGGAGAGGTGCCTGCCTGTCTCGTTTGTTGTGAACAGTTTGTGACACGGTGTTAAATGAATAGTCTCATTTTACAGTGTGTTACAGAATGGTTTGGATTTTACCGTGAGAAAGAAGTTAGTCAATGTCCCGCAGGAATTGACTGGTCAGGGTTCTCGTTACAAAAATAAGAGGTCTGCTCTGAAAGATCCCTTCATCTAGATGTTTGAATAGATTACAGAGTAATGAATGGAAAGAAAGAGCCGTGCATGGTACAGTGATACAGAAACTTAATAGGCGGGTGGAGAACAAAATAGCAGTAACAGAGAGATTAATTTTCTCAGCACTTTTTTACCATTGCAAAGTGATTTCCTACCTTATTCAAATGTCCACAAGGTGTGCACAGAAACATTTCTATGCACTGACACCTTGAGAGATCTATAACCTTCCTTTCACCAGTTCGAATGTCTTGTCACATTCGAGACAGAGAAATTTAGTAGAGAAAATGCCTCAACATCAGCACCTCTTCCAGCTTGTCTCCTGCTGCAGTGAATTGCAGACCATAACATTCCTGTGTGTAACAAGTCTCTCAGCACAGCCTTTTGGATCTTGTTTGCTTGGGCTCTTTCGTTGTTTGGTTACAGAGCAGCCACATATTTCAGATATGGTTGTAATCTGGAAGGAGATATTTTAAAATGACATCATGAATTCCATGTGACTTAATGACGGTAGATTGGATTCGGTGCATTTATAAATGAAATGGATAGTTTTATACTTGAAAGTTAGAAAATTCAGCCTGGCAGATGAAAGCCAAACTGTATTTTGTCATCTTCACATGAAGAGGGTTGGAACAATCTGATCTTTGTGTCTGTGATCTGCACAGGAAGATAAGGTGGGTTTCACCTGCAGGAACAGACATTGTGGTAGGTCAGTGGGAAACACTTTTGAAGAAAAACTGGCTCAAGAAAGAGTCTCCATCACTGTAGGATTTCATGAACAGGGAAGTCAAACATCTGGCAGGAACAGTGGAGGTCTGGGTCAACATGTAGCGCATTAGGGAAAGGAGTTAAATGATTTCTTGCATGGTGTCCCATCTGGCCCCATTCTCTGTGATATGGGTTATTAATAAGAAAGACTGTCCAGTCATGATAAAGATCTTTCCATTACAAAAACCTATAATAAAGCCAAAACCACCCTAGGCGTTATTGCTGTGTCTCCATGCACTATCTTCAGTTTCACTTTTTTCTCTTTGGGTTTCTGAGTACCAAGTAGCCACTTCTTTTCTCGAATTAGTAATGTGTTTCCTGGTACCTTTCCACCCCATTCTATGCAATTTTCTTCATTAATTTTCTTCTGCCTTCCCTCTGATTTTTGTTATACAGCTTGGAGCATAAAGCAGCCTCTACTTTGTGTTTCACCCCTGGTACATACTTACTTCCTTGAGCTAAGAAGAAGCAAAGCCTCTCCAAAAGAGTAATGTTGTTGTAGGTAAAAAAAAAAAGTGGAACCATAAAAGTTATACGGGAATGTGCCCGCTAACTTAGCACCTATGCAGTAGAGCACAGCAAACCCTGTGAGAAAAACACTGAACAGCATGCTAGGTGATTGAGAGACGCATCCTATATTCTTATGGTTTGTGCCTTATGTGCCCTATAGTATTATAGGTCATAGGGATAACGCTGGGAGGAGCATAGATGTCCTCTTCAACCACTGACCTCCAGAATCCAAACCAAATGTGCTCCTGGTTAGAAAGGGCCCTGCTCTCCAACTGCATCTTTGTACTTCAGTGTACTCAGTCCTACTTGGGCTATACTGGCTGAAGCCTCTGGCCTGAAGCCCACGCCCTTCTCCCTGTGCTCCTTAAATTTTGTTTTTTCTCCCTCTTGATTATTTTTCCCACAGAGCACCAGATTACCCATAAGAGTTTCAATTTCAGGTACCTTACTCATAGTCAAAACACAATGGAGGATAATGTTAGAGTCACCACTGAGGGTTTGGTACCCAGCTCCCACAGGAAATCAGTAGAAACAGGAATGTTATTATACATTGTCACTATACTGTTGACCTTTTCTTTTTTCTTCTGTTTTGGCCCTCATATTTATGTTGAAACTCACCAAGTGCACAGTGAATTTCAAAGAAAGAACTTTGTCTTTCTTGGAACCCGAAGACCATCAGGACAGTGTCTAATTATCATTGCACAGTAATATGAATTGTCAGGTTAGGTTCCAAACTCTCTAAATATCCAGCCATAATATTTAACCTGATGACTTTCTGTGCAATGGATTTGACAGTCTACGCTAACCTATATGAAAAGAGAGATTTTCATATGTTTTAAATTTGCCATTCTTTTCATTTAATTGACTGACCGTGTTCTCATATTACAGGATACATTACAAACCTGTCTCCCAGGAGAACCTGCAACTCTTGCTGACATTCCAGTCCCAGGTTGTTTGACATCATCAGGAATATGAAAATATTGGTATTGTGTTTTCACACTGAAGCTGACAATTGCTTTTCTTGAGATGTACAACACATTAAATGGATTACTTTTAATTTAATTTTCTCTCCTACTGAAATCATTGTGAGATTTTTTTTCATCATCGGTGATAGTGCAATCAGACACCAATAGTACGAAGCAATGTATAGAAAGATTTTGTGCAGACAGTAATTTGCCGTCATTTTTTATGGCCTGTGCAGAAATTAAACTAACACACCCCAATGAAGTGTTGGTCATGAGTCAGGATTTTCCAGTGCATTGGCCCAAAATGTTCTAATAGAAGGAAAATAATTAAACACCAAAACAGTTTATTGCCTACTCCTCTGAAATATGACCCTAATACAGTAAACAAGAACCTGGCTATAAAGAAGAGTGAATTTCATACTTAAAAAAAACAAACAAAAAAAACATAAGGAAAAATAGACTTAATGGGATATTGTGGTGTCACTAGCCAAAGAATATTTGACCATATTTGGCCAATGACAATATTTGGCCAATGACAAATTAATCCACTCCAAGAAATGATGTCAGGAAATAGGTAATGTCTAATAAGATGGAAGGCATTTTCGAGCAGAGTTTTTTATAACCCCACTGCCAGGAATGGGCACTTTTGGTTCCTCCCCTCTACCCTACATTGAAGGATTTATATTATTTATTTTGTTAAACTAAAAGTTCAAGACCATTAAGGAACTGCAGTTCATCTTTAAGATGAATTGCAAACCGACTGCACAGTATTTCATATTAATGATCCGGTGCATACTGAACAGCAAGCAGAGAAGCAGGATGCCAGTTCTCTCTTTGCTAAACACAGCAAAATAGTCCAATCTAGAAACCAATTAGCACTGGTAGAAAAATACAATGATTTCAGTTGTCTAAACTATAACCTATGAATAACTTTAACCAAGAAATGTACACCTTTCTGGGCTACAACTGAGTTGCACACAAATCACAACCTGAAGGCTTACCAGTCAGAGTTCAAAGTTACCAGTCCTCTGTAAACAGTTCCCCAATGAACTAGTGAACATTTAAAACCTCTGTTATTTGAATTTTACACGAGACCACATCTATCACTAGGCAGTTTTGTTTTCCAGGAAAAGATAGCTGCTATGCTAGGAATTATTACAGCCTTTAATGAATTTCCTATTTGATTTATTAATGTGCATCCAATGAGGGTTACAACATTGTGTGTAACCACTGAAATCTGGCTTTTAAATGATCAGTGGTTAACAAATAGCTTTTAAGCTATTTAATGAGAGCTAAGGAAAGGATTGTTTCTTGCTCTGTATCTGGAAGGAGGTGGGATGAAGCAGGCTGCAGAGCATATCTTCATGCCAGGGACACAACTTTAGCTGCTAAGGTAAAATGATACTGGCCAGAGACTGAAGAAATGCCTTTATAGTGTGATCATATTGATATTGAGATCAGACTTACATTTTTATTCTGTTTTTTTTCCGATTAAAAGCAGCCAACAGCCTACACAAAACGTTAAGATAATGTGAGAGAAGTATCTTACTCTGTAAAAAAAATGTAGACAAGGGAAACTGCGTTGTTTCTCTATATTTTTCTTTCTGAATTGAACTGTTATTTTGAACAGGAAGTGCATCTGTAAAGCATCGAGCAATCCTTTGTTGTGCACATGTGGTTAGAAAGTCATATAACAATGCTGAGTCTGTAGATGGCTCAAAAGAATGAATACAAGAGGTAACTCCCATGGATTTGTCTGTCTGTAAGGCAATGGAAAGAGGGGAACATGGGTTTCCTGTTAGGTGCCTCATATCCTTGTATTTCTGGTTCTTGAAGTTCGCTGAGAGCTGAGCTGCAACAGTCTGCCAAGAATAACAGCATGACTCTCAGACAACTATTTCTTTTAAGGGCAGTAGAAGGCAAAGGAGTTATTCTTGGCTTTGCAACACAATTGCATGTTAGTACTTTTTTGGATATAGCAGGCCAGGCAGATATCCGGACATTTGTATATTCTTCCCTATTGTTAATACTGACTTCTTCCTGTTTCAAATTCTTTTTGGGCCTCCAATAGCAATTTTCTCCCAGATTACAGCGAGAAAATCCCTGACACTTTCAGATTTACAAGGTCGTTTTTTAAGCAGGAATGTTAACTGGGGCTCAGTCAGAAACCAGCAGGCCCTCATGAGGAAAAGTTGCTTATGAAGTCTCTGATATGTGGTTATTGTCTTTAACCAGATGATGCCATTGGTGACATGGGACTGAACTCCTGCAGCAAAGAGGTTTTTTGGAAGAGATGTAGGGTGATGCACAAATTGAGGCACCAAAACCAGTCAAAGCAGTATGTGCATTTCAAGTGAAGAGCAGTTCAGCATGTTCCTCAGCACTTTGACTGACCAGGACAAAATTGTGATGCTGATTACACTTCTCTAAAGCCTTTCCACTTTCCTAAGGCCTTTCCTGGTGACTTCTGTGGCCTGCTAAACTACGTTGTTCTTCTTCAGCTGTGTGAGACTTCATCCAAGACTCCATGCTCACGTGTCTTCCCTTGTTTCTCCCTTGTGTGCATCAGCCCTTTGGCAGCTGAAGGTGCCATTCCCTGTACAGAGAGGTTTCTAAAGGGAAAGTAGCAACTTAAAACATCATTAAAGAACATTTAGAAAACGCTTGCTTCAGACAAGACTGTGGAGGAATATAAAACAGTTTGTGATTGCTAGATTGTGTGGAAAATATAACTAAAACCAAATAATTGTTTCTCTAAAAGTTATGTAAATCCTCTAGTGCCTGCATTGATTGTTGCTTTCATCACACTGCTTTAGCTTTAATAGGTTTGCTTCTCAGTGATTAAATCTCATCGCCCTTTCATTCGACTCTGCAAAGGCGCTGGGAAGCCCAAGGACTGCTCCCAGGGACTCTTGTGCATTTGTTAGCAGTGGCCTGCACTCCTCCTTGCCCTGTCCCTGGCTGCATCACCCCTCCAGGACCAATCTTAACACTCTTCTTACCTGAAATGCCCAGTTACGCCAAAAAAAAAAAAAAAAAACCTGCTAAAAAGGGATTTACAGCCCCTTTCTGAACATGGCTTTCCTACAGTAGGAAACATCTCAGCATCATCAGGCCAGTTGAAGTGCCCTGAATGCCTTATCTGAACCAGAGATGTCTAATCTCTTTGAGCTCCCCCCAAAGAGATATTTAGAGCACTTGCAGCACTGCAGGTGTCCCAGGAAAGAAGTGCTACATGTGCTGCTGATCCGATGGTATTTATTATGCAGAAAACTTAATCTTGAGTCTCTCTGTCTTCTGACACACACTTTCACTGTGTCAAGTCCCTGTCCCTGTGGGAAACATGAAGGACAGACGCAAAAGCCAGAGGGCATCTGAGCCTGTGCCAAAGCAGGAAGAGAAGACCTCTTCAGAGTCCAGCCATGATCACCCACTTATCACCTGGGGAGCCATCACTCTCCACAAACCACTCTGGCTGTAAACTGCTCCTGACAGTTTTAATTTCTCCAAAGGATGTTTTTATTGGACAGTGTCTCTCTGTCTCCTGTTGACTTTTATGAAGGGCATCACACTTCTGTCTTTTTGTCATGGTGTAGGAAGCTCAGAAAGTAGAATGGCGGGACAAAACCACTAAGATTAAGTAAACATGAAGATCCTTTTATAAATAATTAGTTTCTTCAATTAATTAAAAAAAAATGAAAAAAAAGAAAGGACAAGGACAAACCACACAAAACCAAGCTTGAAACAACTGTACAGTAATCCCGTATGATCCCCTTTACACTTCACTGTATTCTCTGACTTCCTGGTCATACACCAGGGATGAAGCTGACACTGGTGGTGGAACAAGAAACATGGCAAAAGGGTTGCTCTTCAGAACAAATCAAGAAGGAGATGTCGTCTCCATGAAGTTTTGGTTGATTTAGAAGATACACAGCAACAAGGAGCAGGTTTTGGTAACCAGAATGGAGATATGTAGAGCTTATATAAAATGCTACAGAGCCTGAAAAACATCTCCCTGCTGCCAGAGGGAAATAAAGATACCACCAAGGGAGTGTACTGCATTAAAAATTGACATGGACAAGTAGTTGAATTCTTCACAGGCTTCAATTAGCTATTTAAGAAATGACAATGTCTGCTTTTGTCTGCTTCATCTCTGGGATTCTATATTTTCCTCTTCAATGTGTTTTGCTTACTCAATGTGCCCTTTTTTCTTCTGGAAGGGAAGATCTTTCCTTCTGCAGGCAAAGGTTTGTTTATGTATCCACCATGCACTGACAGAGCAGGAAGAGAACAACACAAACAGTGGAGCTCATTTCTTGTTCACCAGTTCTGAGGCTGTGCTCCTCACCCAGGAACACCTGCCAACAGCACACTTCAAAAGGAGGGGCTGCATTTCATAAGTTCCTCTATTTATACCATGAGTAAATTCTCTTAATTTATGATTTCACAGATTGTTACTCCAATGGTCCAAGAAAATATTTGAGATCAAATTGAGACAAGTTAGTAGGACTCAAGTTTATGTTCAGCTTGAGTTCCTGCAGCAGAAACACGAGAGGTAATGAAGGAAAAACGCAAAATGCAGAGAAACTTTCTTCATGCCATGAACAAAGGAGTAAAAATGGGAAAAAAATTCTACTTTCACATTTTCTGTTGAGGAACTGTGTTAGGTGGCATTAACTAGCACAAGTAGCTGACATATTTAAGTACACATGGAGCTATAACATCTTTGGGATTTTAGATGCTTCAGTGAAAGACGGGCTGGAAGGGATTGAGGATAAGACAAGTAGGAACACAAAACTGATTGTGACGCAAGTCATTACACGTAGTATTGACTTCTCTGTCAGATAAAATCTGTTACACAGCAGAGGCAACCACTATCTTGTCATACTGCATATTTCTAACTGAACAAAAACCATGCCAGTAAGATAATTCTGGCTGCTGCGATTCTGCGATCCTCTGATCTTTCCAGCAGGAGAATTTGTGAATTTGAAGCTGCTCTTCATGACTTCCACTTGATCCTGGATGTGAAGAAAATCTAGTCATCAGTCTGGACTCCATGATCTCTGTGTAGGTTTGGAATCTGCAAAATAATTCCTCCATCCACAGACTGTGTGGTTCCCTTTTTACAGTGTACCTCTCCCTTCCTAAAGGAGTGGGAGTGCATAAAAATTTCAGTAAAAATATCACTAAATTCTATAGGTACTCTATCAGGTAAGCACCATTTGCTTTCTGGCCCTAGGAATACAGTTGATTGAATGAGCCTTTGAATCTCTTACCTAAAATCTGCTGCAGTCCCTTGGAGATAGCCTGTGTATTTTTGTGGATGTTGGATTAGCTCCTAAGGGACTAATTTCCAAAGCAGTAAAAGATGCAATGCTAATTTGTGTGGAAAACAGGCTGCTCAGGTGGATGAATACTATTTTGTTATATGACCAGAGGTCCATATACTTCTACATTGTTCCATGGTGGCGAGGTGGTTGTCGGAGGCAAGAAGAGGGGACTGCAACTGCCCTTGCTGTGTCAACTGTAATCACAGATAAAACTTGCCAACCTGATTTTCAGGGTATTTTGGGCTAAATCCTGCGATTCTTGCCTAGTTAGCATTCAGCCAGACCTCTCACTGAACTCAGAGGAAGCTCTAGATAAGAAAAATGCGAAGTCAGGATGTGGAGCCAATTGCCTTTTAACCACATTTTCTTATTGAAATCAACTCTGCGCTTCGCTTGTGTGACAGATGGCGTTCGGCACTCGTGTCAGCACACAGCAGGAAAGACAGCTGGAAGTTTGCACGGAGAGTTCCTGCCTTCCTCGCCCCGTCGTGCAGGGGGAACAGAAGGGGTTGCAATGCCACTGCCACTCAGTCCTGTACCAAAAACCTGGCAAATCGTTGCCAGGCACAGGCTGTGAGATCTGACCCGTCGGTCCCCTTGCCGCTGGTTAAAAGGTTTGTGAAGGCATCACCTGCGAGAACTGGGCAGATGGCAAATTTGACTACTTCAATTTGTGTTATATTTCATTATCCCCTTAACTTTTTAATTTGACTGCTCTAATAAATTAATCAAATTTTATGAAGCTTGTTTTTTTCTGCCGGCTAGGCAAACATCACCAATATCAAAATGTAATACAAAGGCAAATACTCAGGATCATCAAGACACCCTGTATCCATAGTGATTCATTTATAATGCATTAAAGTTATAGTGCTTTAGGCTAGTTTAACTGTTCAAACACATTAGGAGGAGTGCTTCAGATAACTCCATCTTGGGAACAGAGAGATATTTCAGAAAGTGATGTGTTCAGGGAGCTTAAAAAGCAAAATGTGTCATCATGAATGGTTTTAATAGGTGATCTGAGATTTAGGCATCCTGGAGGCAAAGCTAATTTAGCCTTCCAACCATTTTGTCATATTTACTGCTTAAATTTCTTGAAAAAAAAAATAAATTTTGGGGGGTATATTTCTTGCTAAAAACATTGTTTTTCATTTTCTTCCATGCAAACTGAATACCTGATGGAGACAATGGACAAATCTGTGCCTTTACGTTGACTGAAAAAGGAAAATCATTTTGTAGTAATGTTTTGGTGGCAGTATTTATTAACAGGCTAGAAACCCTGATGGACCCAGGCAAAGCTTAATAATGTCTGACAAGCCGTTCACAGTAAAACTGGTTAATGTCACCTTTGCTTAGCTCAGATGTTTTAACTTCACTTGCCCCTTAGCCCATTATGTCAAAGAGGTAACAATAAATGCTCAGGAAAGACAAATTAGCTTTATTTCTGTGTTCAAATGGAAGAAAGCAATACAATAAGCAAAATCAGTCTATTGTCTATCCACTGTATAAAGCAGAAAGTCTTTTCCCAGCAAAACTCCATATCGGATAGACAACCTAATCCCACAGCATTTACTCCAGGAAAACTGCTCATAGGGCTGGAGATCCCTAAAGACAAGTCACATACAATTAACTCTTCTACATGATACTGGCAAGCCTTTGTAGGTTCAATGAATCCCACTGTTTCTGTCACACAGAGTTCCCTGCCAGATGTGTAAGAAAATTGCAATTAAAACCAGCCAAAAATGTTCCAAATTTTAGTCTTAACCGTGTTCTCTTCAAAACTGGGGAAGGGGGGAGATAAAAAAGAGAAAAACAGTGAATTAACAATAGACACTATGAACTTTAGTTTATAATTTCTTATAATTTTTCTGCCTGTCCTTGTGAGGAGAGCTTTCAAAAGAAATTGCCCTCCTAAAAATTAGTCCAAATTTTATGCCACAGTGTATTGTAAAAAATTGAAATACATTATAAGTATTACTTCAATACCAAAATTATTATAGTAAAAAGCATAGTAGGCATCATATGTTTAGCAGGGGTAATTTCAATATTAATAAATGACAAACATGAGTAATTACTAGTATAATTAAGTAATCATAGTTATCTGGGAAATCAAAATAACATTAAAATCAGGTGCATACAAAAAAAAGAATCCCAAGACTACCCCATTTTTAAAACCTGTATTAAGGACTATTTTTCTTTGACTGCCAGTGTTACATTATTTCCCTTTGCAGGAAAGCATAATCTAAATAAACAGGCAGTGGTTTTCAACCAGAGACACCATTATCTTCAATTAAAATAATATTTCACCTAATTACAGGAAAAATATAAACAAAATTCCTGTCCAATCTTACATTGCCGTTTGAGCAACACAGTAGAAATACTGTGTTCCAACTGTGAAGCTTATTTCCCCCAGATTTCAATGTCTGGTTATTTTCTCATGTGTCTTAGAGCTGGAGTTGGGCTGAGCAGAGATCTGAGGCTGTGATAATGAGGTAAAATTCATAAGGAAGGAAAGGGCTGGTTCCATTTAAAAGCTTTTTTAACCCCTTTTCTGTACCATAGTGGGAAGAGAGAAACAACTTTTGGGACTTTAACACATCTGTGACCCATTCATTGATAGAATTCTTTACCAGCTTATCTTATTAACTGCTTTATGTGAATTACTAATGCATACACATTAGTTCTGGAATCTAACTTTTGTCTTTGTGGTAGGAATTTATCAGAATATCTTTTTTTACCTAACCCACTTCTCTGAGGTATGTCTTCAGTTTTCTCAGGGGCTTATAGAAGGTGAAACTGTTTCAAATAGGTCAGAAACCTTTATTCTTTCTATAACTATTTTTAAACTTGCCTCTTTACAATTTTATGTAAGTAGTCCTTGAAGATGAAACAACTTCTTGTCAGAGGCTTTCTTTTCTGAAGTTGTGTCTGTAACCAAGAAAAGTTACCAAATTAATATCCATGTTTACTCCTAAAGCAGTTACAAGCTACTCTATATAGCACTGATGTGCCATATGTACATAAAGTTAATAAACTTTCAGTTAAATAGCAGGAAATGAAGATATATAGCACTTTCAAGGGCACAGCTCAGAAAAGTAGGTTCTAATTCTTAAAGATCATTGTATTTCCCATCTCTGTGAGGGCACATAACATGATAGAATTACCCAACCTGAAAGAAGCCGTCCTCATGACTCCCTGCATGTAAAGGTCTAAACTTTAAAAGAAAGTTATTTTTAATGAGACTTTTACGTGTTTACAGTCTCCAAAATGTTTCTCCAAAACAGTGTTTCCCTGAAAGGTAAGATCACATCTATGATATCTTTTGTCTCTCCCTTAAATGTGTCTTGTTCTTTAATAAAACCAAGCAACAACAACTTCAGGTTTGTTTAACTTCTGACCAAATATGTCAGGATTATAGATATTTGTAGCTTCTTTGCAACCTTGAAACTAAAAGTTCCTGTTAAAGATTTTGTATAAACGACAAAACATAAAAAATTATGTGCATTTTTCAAAACGTGTAATGAAAAAAATAGTTAAGAAAGTTAGAGCACAGTTAGATTCTATAAAAACTGCTTTTTAGAGTCTTACCTCTACACACTTTGCTGTAATAAATACTATTTTATGACCGAAAAACATTAATCTTCTAGTCATTTGGATTGTTCCTATGATATAGCTATCTGAAAATTTGTAGAATATCTGAGCACTTAATGAAACAAGCAACACACCCTTACTCAATTTTCAAATATAATATATATTTTAATATTTTACATTGCATAAAGGTTTCAGTAAGACTGCAATGACCTAATAAGTATAACCAAATTATAATAAGATACTTAGTTGTTTTATTGATGTAATTGAGTTCAGGAGATGAATCAACCAGAAGAAGAAACTTTTTCATTGAAATTGTTTCACTGCAGAAGTGAAGCAGCAAAAGGCTCAAGGGCTTTCATATCTTTATTTTCTTCTCAATAACACAAGCAGCAAGAAAGTGAAAATTTCATGAGGGCAATTGGATAAAGAGGGTAACTGGGGAGCTGAACCAGTTTAGAGAACAAGGTTCTTCAAGGCCTCACCAAAACGTCCTTCCACAAATGTTCATGTCACCAAAGTTATAGTCTAGGACTCTTATGGGCAAGCTCTGTGGAAGAGTTAGTTGGTTGGATGGATTTGGAGATAGAGTTCTCACCTCTTTCCAGGTCATTGCTGAGATAGTCTAAAGAGTCACAGTGCCAAAAACTTTGCCTGCCTTTGAGTGAAAAATAGCATCTTGTCCAGGGCCGTCAGTCCAGTGCTTTCCATGAATAGAATAGAATGGAATAGAATAGAACAGAATCATAGACTATTTTGGGTTGGAAGTCACCTTTAAAGGCCATGTAGTCCAACCCCCTCCTGCAATAACTGGGGACATCTTCCACTAGATCAGATTGCTCAGACCCTGGTTCAACCTGACCTTGAACATTTCCAGGAATGAGGCATCTACCACCTCTCTGTGCCAGTGTTTCACCACTTGTGCCAGTGTTTCACCACCCTCACAGTAAAAAATTTCTTCCTTATATCTAGTCTTAATCTTCCCTCTTTTAGTTTAAAGCCGTTACCCCTTGTCCTGTCACAGCAGGTCCAGGTAGGATCTCACCAGAGTGGAGTAGATGGGAAGAATCACCTCCCTTGACCTGCTGCCTACATTGCTTTTGATGCAGCCCAGGATATGACTGGCCTCCTGGACTGCAAGCACACACTGTTGGGTCATGTCCAGCTTTTTACCCACTGGTACCTGCAAGTGCTTCTCAGCAGGGCTGCTCTCAATCCCTTCATCTTCCAGCCTGCATTGATACCATAGGTTGCCCTGACCCAGGTGCAGGACCCTGCACTGGCTTTGTTGAACCTCATGAGGTACACATGGACCCACTTCTCAAGCTTGTCCAGGTACCTCTGGGTGGCAGCCAGTCCAGACTTTTCCCTGTATTACTCCATTGACTTAAACCTCCACAGACATTTGATTCACTGGTTTTAATGAGGTTGGCTTTTCTCTGGAATATGTGCTGCTGCAGTCGTCATCTGAGGCCCAGGAATGTACCCAGCATTGGGAACAGCACAGGACATGTTGGGATCGGCCGGGATGACTCTGTGTTGGCTGCTCACTGACTGTTCTCATGTCTCCTTGCTGCTGTCTTTAGCCTTGTGCCCTGGGAGCTGTGGTTTTAGTGGGAGTTTTTAAAGACGTTGCCATTGCTATGAATGATCACAGACATCACGGACAAAGTGGGAGTGGAAAAAGAAGTGTGATCTCATGCTTTGGTCTTTTAGCTGGTGGTCTTTTAGCTCCCATGGGAGCTGGGAAAGGTAAAAGATCATCCTCTCAGATACCTAACTGGATGCTTCAGACTTTTTTCACCAGACTTTTTTAGGAAAAATGCAGTTCTGACTGATGGGATTCAATGCATTTTCACATTTCTCTGCAGATATGGGTCCGGTTTTCTTGCTGGGACTGTGTGGGAATATCCCAGCTGCAACAGCCTGCAGCAGCCTCTGATACTGGTGGTGGTGGTTACTCTGTAAGCACCTTCCATGTTCTCCTTTTAGTACCTGAAGGGCTGAAACACTCTGGTGTAACTAATCTGAGGGTATTCTCTGGAGTTAGTGAGTTGCAGTTTAATTACTCAGATTGAATTATCTAAAGATTGCTCCTAGTCATAAACTCATGGAAACAGTATAACTCACAACCTACAGGGAGCCAAAAACAGTCTAACTGGCTACCTTACAAATTTTTAAGAAAATTGTTCCAATTGATTTATTTGCAAATGCTAAAAGCTCTTTTTATCTCTATGAATGAGAAAAGTAGGCAGAAGAAGTGTGTCTCACATCCTACTCTCGCCCTGCTGCAAATCCTGTCTACACCATCATAAATTAATCCTACAGTTAGAAATGAATGTGAAATCAATTTGGTGGACCAGATTGCTGTCCAGTCTATCAAAAATTCACATGGAACAGATTTGAACAATGAGCCTATGTTAATAAATGTGCTGCATTCTAGAGAAGGCTGCAAATATTATTTTCCCTGGAAAATATTTCTTTCAAAATTTTATTCAGGAGAAATTAATTCAATATTGAAAAGTAATGTTCTCTCCTCATGCTGTTTCCTGTTTCTTTTCTTATTTGTCCCATAAAAAAACACAAACAAACAAACATAAAATGTGAAATTGTGAAAGTACATATACAGAGACCTTTCCTCAGAAAACATTGCTACGTGTGTTTATGTGTTTAAAAGAAGTCTGTAACTGGGGACCAAAACATTTTTGAAAACTCAAAGCTTTCTTACATAGATTTTGTAAAAAGTCCAAATAAGAGTCATGGAAAAGTTCTATTTGGCAAAAGATTGTTTTCTGACAAGATGTGTTTTCTTGGGAAAATGGTGAATCATCTTTGATGTTTTATAAGATGTTGATGTCATTGGTGATGCCACACATACAGTCACTTTTCTTCTCATCCAGTAAGGAAGCCATTGTTTCATTTATTACTGTGATTAGTGGTTATATGTTGTTATTTTTCAAAGCTTAATTTCTAAAACTTTCTAGTCCTCTTAATTTTAGAGTTTGGTATAAAAATGTGAATTCCAAGGGCTACAGAAGCAGAAGGCAGAACAAAAGAAGGAAGAAAAAAAGGAAAAAAAAATAAAAGAAGAAAAATAAATCTTGCACAAGGGTAGTCTAGATTTACCAGATATACCATGGGGGCTAAATGAGTTTCACATACCTTCCAGTCAGATTTCTAATCCCTACAATTCACTAGGGAAGAGATATAGAGAACCCACGTGGGCATGCACAGTCTGGGTCACTCTCCTAAGGGGAGTTACAGGCTTGTGCTGACCTCGAACACTACTCATGGAGGCTCAAATTTCCCCTAACACTGCCTCCACCAGGTATTATAGCTGCTTCCATCTATGATTCACATTTTTGATCAATCAACTTGTGAAGGACAGAGGGTCTGTGGAGCCATTGCTCACTGTATCATCAAGCAAACTTTGATAGGAGACAGTAAGACTATCACGATGATGAAGACAATGTTTATAAATTAACACAACTCCCTGGAATTTACCTATCCCTTAGGCACCTTCTAACATGAGAGGGTTTGAGAAACTTGTGTTCAACTAACCAGGAAACCTGCTGATTAATTCACTGTCTTGCTGTACAAGAAGCCCAGAAGAGGTCATGGAGTAGTGCAGAAGCTGAAAAGCCAAAAACTGACCTCAGAAAAGCACAATCTGACTAAATTACACAAGCAAAGATCCTAAACTCTTCTTAACTTCCAAAACAGTCCATTAAAGTTTTCCAACTCTTTCTCAAGTCTAGTTATTCCTTTCAGTTCAGTTCACTATGCAGAAAATGGTAAAGAGATGGGCATTTTTACATATCTAACAGCTCCTGATTTATGATTAGGGCATCATCTAGCTGTGTTCTTAGCATCCCAGTTCATCTTGGTTTCTGAAAATTACTTTGAAGAGAACAAAAACATTATTCCAGAATTTTCAACATGATCCAAGGTTAGGAGGGCAGCTTTTTAGATCAGGTTTTATTTTCCGGGCTGAATAGAGAGGGATGCTCTTGTGCAAGGAACATCTCACACTATGGCACCCTTGCCCAAACTTCAGGGAAAGACTGTAAAATATGCACTCAATTCTGTCTCTTATTTTCATTCAGATGATGAATAGGAAGTCAACACTATATGCTATGCTGCAGGATGTCTTCCTCGTAAGACTATTTGTATCCAGAAGTGCAGATAAACTAAACCTCAATTAACCAGATCCAGTTATAATCCCTCCCAGTGGGCACTCAACCTATTTAAAAAGAGGTAACGCTGTAACTTGTTAATTTAGCTAAAAAAGAGCAATAAAGCTGTCTGCTTAGGAAGACAAAGCTTGGCTAATGATCTCTGAGTGCTGGATTCCTGAAATCTTCTGGACCCCCATAAGCCTTTACTGCATCAGCCCCCCTCATTTCATATTCCATGGTTGGTCTTCAATATCAGATACTTCATATACCTGCAAGGTTCACAACTGAGCATCCAGTTTTCTTCTTATTGGAATGGTTTTACCTATCTCTTATATTTCATTAACTTTTATGCAAGTGGAAGGAAAATATTTCAAAATAAGAAATATTTCAAATAAGTATAGTATGCTTCTGAGCCTGAACTCACTGCTATGTATGTAACACTCTCTATCCTCTAAGAAAAGATCTATTTCTGTGGTTTATATTTTCTTTATGGAACACAGTGATCAAAATAGACTGTGTATTTCAGTATGCCTTAAGGATGCACAGTAGTCTTTACAACAGCTGTGAAACAGGATGAAAATTGGGTTCTTCATGTTACACGGTGGTTTTTTTATTCCCAGCATCTCTAAAGTCCCATTTTGACCCTTGATAGTGTCCTTGCTTCCTCTGTCACTTAAGACTATTGCTTCTATTAGTGTGGCAGTAGTATTATATTTCATGCACTCACAACACTTTAAAGTATAGGGAGAATTGTCCCCCAGTCCCAGCAACTGTGCTGTTAGTCTGTTATTCGATTGCTTCTTAGCAAGTCTTTCTAAACCTAAGTTGCTTTAGAAGTAATTTAAAACAGCATTATGTGTGTCAGTACTTGTTAGAAAGTTGTTTGGTTTATGGCTGAAATACACGGTGTTGATGGATTTAGAAAGAGCCCAAATCCTCAGTTACACAACGCTATTCAACATGATGAATGAAGAATCTGGTCAAGTAAATTACCTCCTCATGCCAGCTGTTCTCTCTAATTTTATTGTGAATTCCACCACTGCTGCATATACACATTGAAACTCTTCTTTAAATGTTTTCTGCTTCAAAGAAATGATTGACCAAATTTCCATTTAAAAATCAAACACCTGATAAAATATTGCATTCCAAGTGCCTGATTATTGTCTCAAATCAGATTTTTGCTGTGAATAATAAAGCCCCAAGGAGATTTAACTCTAACATTATCCCTGTCAATTTGAAGTTTATGTGCCTCCAGGTCTATGACAGATACAGTTATATCTCACTGGATCCTGAGGTTTTATGAGTGATTTCTGAAACTAAAAGAAACCTAAAGAACTATTTTAAGCACCAGCTGTTTTTTTTTTTTTTCTCAGACTGCTTTTTATAGGGGAAAAATCATGGTTTTTGGTTATTTCAAGAGTATACTTGAAAAAATAGCTGTCAGCGTAACTTGGGTAGCTTTGCATTTTAGAGTTATGCTGTGGTAACTCTTCTTGGATCCTTCTCTGCTGTAGTTTTGGGTGTTGAATTTATTTATGAGATGATGCTAACGCTATGGAGAGATAGAAAAGTTCCCAGTCTGACCCTGATCCAACATAAATCAAGAGCAACTCCTGCTAAAGCTCATCATGAGATTGGTGAAACAGAGAGCAGATTCCAGCCCAGTATAACTCCTCCTAAACAATGCATTGTGCTGAAGTGTGGAAGCACTTTTAATGGCTTTGGATAACCATTCATCTGAGCAGTGTGATTCATCGCTCTGTCAAATGTGGTGTCATGAAATCCTTCCCCAAATTTATTTCTATTTTGTTATTCTTTTATAAAGACTAATGTAGCATTTTAATGGGAATCGCCTCATGGCTAAGAAAGAAAAGATGTTTTCTGTGAGGATATTTAGGTGAAAGTTAGGGACAAAATTTTATCTGAGTCAGCTAGTTCAGCCCACACCAGATACAAATGAGCATGAGAGCTGTCGTCGGGTGAATATGAATTTACTTAAGAGCTCACATGGCCTGGAGTCTACATACATTTGCACATGTCTGTCTGTAGGATACTGTGTCAGCACTGAGAAAGGAAATGTTTTATAGTCAAGACTTGCAATCTTTTAAAGTTTTCTGAAGGAAGGAGAGGTCTTCAGGAATTATCAGAAGACAAGGTATTTGGCTAACGCCAGGGGTAACTGCATTGAAGCTTGATTCAGTGTACAAAAGAAATTTCTCCTGATAGGAATGTTTGAGAACAGTGTTGAGGCTCAGTCAAATATCAATTTAACATACTCCATGACCAGTGTTGGGATTACATTTATGCATTGCCCTGCAGTGTTTTCCCAGGCTCCAACTGTGCTTCCTCAGTGGCCCAGAAGGGCAACTATTCCTTTTTGATTGTATCTCCTGCAGGTTTTGATTCATCTGACAGTCCAGTTCCTCCAGATTCCTTTATCAGGGTAACTCTGCATGGTCCTGGACCACAGATAAATATGTCATTCAGGTGTTACCATTTACAGGACAACTTTTCACTCGGCAGAAGATACAGAGTTTACAGAAACTGAAGTTATACAAACTCCCCATTCATGCAAAAACTTGCTGTTTCATCAGTTTTAAATTTCACATTACAGAACTATCTCAAATGAATGGGATTATTAGAATCTAATCCTCACAAATATTTCTATTAAAAAATTACAGGTTGCATCCATGGATGTTTTGGTTTGAAGTTGAATAGAAAATACCAGTAGAAAGTGTCTGCTTTTCTTAAAAACATGTTATTTATTTTTTTTATTTGAACAAAAAATTGCTTAATGTTTATGAAAACCATCCAAAGGAAAATACCTATATTTTTTTTTACCAGCTCAATCAGGCACTGTGGGGCACAGTTCATATCCTCCAAATTTCAGTTATCTGGGATAGTGTGCTGGGTTTGGCTGGGATAGAGTTAATTTTCTTCATAGTAGCTTGTATGGAGCTATGTTTTGGATTTGTGCTGGGAACAGTGTTGATGACACAGGGATGTTTAAGTTATTAGTGAGCGGTGCTTACACAGAGTCAAGGCCTTTTCTACTCCTCATAACACCCACCAGCAAGTAGGCTGGGGGTGCACAAGAAGTTGGGAGGGGACACAGCTGGGACAGCTGACCACAAGTGACCAAAGGGACATGCCATACCATATGATGTCACACTCAGTATATAAAGCTGGGGAAAGAAGAAGAAATGGGGAGATACTCAGTGATGGCATTTGTCTTCCCAAGTAACTGTCACACATAATGGAGCCCTGCTTTCCTGGGGATGTCTGAACACCTGCCTGGTGAATGAATTCCTTGTTTTGCTTTGCTTGTTTGAGAGGCTTTTGCTTTTGCCTATTAAATAGTCATTATCTCAACCCACAAGTTTTGTCACTTTTACTCTTTCGTCTCTCTCCTGTCTCACCCTGGGAGAGTGAGTGAGCAGTTGTGTGGGGCTCAGCTGCCAACTGGGTTTAAACCACAAGAGCTAGTCAGCAACATTTATTTCGTAGGCAGTGAGATTATCTCCTCTACAGTTTGTCCCATCTAGAGACAGTTTAAAGATAATGGTGTGACTCACGGTCTTGAAGCACCTATTTTTCCACTGATGACAGAGGGAATCTGAGTGACTTGTAAATTGGATGCCAAATTTTTAGGTGTCTCAAAGTAAATGAAGTAAATCCTACTCTTAAATGCGGTATATTTAAGGTCTGAATTACATTAGTAATACACTAATTTTACAGTCCTTTCTATGTCTTAATTGTATTTATTTTCAAAGGAAAACTAAATCAGCACAGATTATTATAGGATGCTGGTGACAGTGGAACAATGTCCCTCTCCTTCCCTCTTTTATCTGCCTCCAACAGCAATGACAGTAAAATTTCTGTTGCCATCATAACAGAAGTTAAACATGCATAAACTCAGTATGGCTGTGTAAACAAAAAGATTTGCAGCATTATAATGAGCAAACATCAATATATGGTAGGTTGTTTTTTTTTCTTGAGCTAGTCAAGGTAACTCTGAATTGCAGATCTTCTGGTATCCTCATACAGTGTAATGTCCTTTATGCTTCCCATCACTGTTAATGGAGAAACTGGAATATGCTTTACCCACTACTGAACCGTGTCCTTTCAAGCACATTTCTGTCTTCACAATATTGTAATGCTCTTTGCCTTTTACGTGGTATTATCATCTCACAGGCATTGCAATCACCAGTCTCACCCAAAGCCTGCTTAGGCCAGCCTTATTTTCTAGGCTGAGGCCAAACAGCCTCAGGAGGGTCTTCAATTGAAGCAGCCACTAAAGCCAAGCTGTGCCCATAAGGACAGCTCAGCAACCACTGGAGGTGGAAAAGGTCAGTCAGATGATGTAAGAGCTATAGAAATACACACTTGAAAATAAAGAAGGGCAATTCTGCATATTTACGTGGTGTAAGGCAAAAAGGTGGAAACTGCTACATCTTAAGCTTTGGGTTTAGGGGGCCCATACCTCAAGATTTTAAAATGAAGGGAACCTCATCCAAGGGGTTAAAGGATTCTCTGTTACATGACTGGAGGAACCAAGCCTTGCTATGTATACAATACAATCATTGATATATGGACCAGATATCCATCCCTGTGCCCCGGTCTTCACAAACTTTTACGTGGTCTTGTGTGGTAGAAAGGAGGAGGAGAAGAGAAACTGTTTACTAATGACTGTGAAAACAACCTGGCATAGCGTGTGAATTCCTCCCTTCCCCGTCCTCCTCTCTTTTCTAACACCCAAGAAAGCCCGATTATGTTAACTCAGCTATGCATATGAAATTGTCCATCGTGTTCTCACACGCGATTTTTTTCTTGTGGAGGAAGGAGCCTATAAATAGCACGGCTCTAAGCTGCTGCTGTAAGCAGCCTCGTAAAACACAGGCTGTTTGTAAGGCAGAGCAGAGTGGCCCATGCAGGTGGGCTGCCTGTGTGTTGCCTGTGCTGACTGAGGGACCCAAATGGAGAATTCACTCTCTCACTTCACTATTAACACTCCTTCCTCATACATCCTCCTCTTCCACGCTTACGGACTGTACACAGTTCATTTACATATGAGATACAGTTTTTCACAGGCTACGCAGCACTGCCATCAGCAGCGCTGCTGGTGTTGACCCTAAAAACTTATAAAACCTGCCATTTTTGAGCAACTGGTGCTTTGAGGCATATTTACTAGGAGATAGTTTAAAAGTGAACTCCAAACAGTCTTTTTCCATACTCTTGGAATTCTATTTAATGTGATGGATACTGATGACATTAATTCTCTACTAAGGTTTCCCAGCAATTTTTAAAGCACCTTTCAGCAAGTAGAGTTTTTTAATTTTTTTAAAATCCACATATTTTATGAGGTTTTCTTTCCCTCTGTCTTCATTTGGTTCTTCAGAGCAACTCCTCTGGGAGTTTGTTTGGGTATTTCATCTTTCAATTTCAGAAAACATTTTGTCAAACTCAAATTTTGAAAAAAAACACAAACAAATATGTTAAAGTGTGGGAAAGCATATTTTTTTTCCTAAAGCAGCTAAATTTCACCTTTTATGCCTACAGAAAAGCATAGAAATTTACAGTTCAACTTTCCTTTTCTTTCAGTAGAATGGTATTCAAAAACACTTGTGTGCTTTTAAAGCAGCGGTTACATCCAGAACAAAATATCTGTAATCTAAAAGAAGTACTACTGGCCATCTTAGAAAGAGAATCTTTAATTCTGTGAACTGTTCCTATTCTATAGAGGATTGTTCTTGAGACTTTGCTTGCCTGTTTTAAAATATTTCATACTATTTTTCAATGCAAGACCACGTCTCACCTTCAGACTGTACTGCGTGGGATTCAGCCTGCAATTTTCTTCATAGTTTTAATCCCAAGATTTCTATTTACATCATGCTGAGACAACTTCTTTTTTTTATACTGCACACATGTCTGCAGACTAACACATTCCTTGCTTTTCAGTTTTTGCCAAGCCCTTTGTCTCTTCCAGGTTTTGCTTTCATGTACAAGCCCATCAGTTAGGAGGTCACTACACCTGAAAAAGCCATTTAGATTTCCCTGAGCTGCAAAATCTTTCTCAGGAGAGTCTGTTTTCCTTCTGCTCTTGACCACAGTACCAAAATATGGTCCCATAAATTGTCTCCTTGGGATGCATTGGTACAATCACTTTTGGGGTCAATACTGGACTCTTGGACAAGAAAAAGGAGCTTGCTAAAAATACTTTCTGCCTATTAAAAAAGGAGGCTGTATTTTTTTTCAAAATTCAGGTTTTCAGTGATCTGGTTTCCAGTACAGCCTTATAAACAGCTGCATTGGCAGACCCGAGGGAGCAGGAACCTGCTGCATGCGGAAAGAAAATGAGTAGTTGGGGGCTGTGAGGATGGTGTGAATATCTTAAGCAGCTTTACCATCAAAGAAAACCAAGGTTGTGTAAGGGCACCCTTAGGAGCGTGTAAGCATTCTCGTAAGTCACTCCTCCCCATCTTTAATCATCGTCAGCACTTTATTCTCACCTCAGTGTAATATTTTAGTACATTTTCCAATAATGAGAAAAGCAGACAGAAAATTCTTTCACTGTAGTATTGCACAGAAAATGATTCTTTTTCTTCTTTCAACATAAAATAAGCAGATAGTTAGATAGATAATAATCTATCTAACTAGAAAAGATCTCTGTACGGAAGAGAAAATACAGGCTTCTTGATTTTTGTGTTTAACCAGTGAGTCATGTTACAAACTCATGTTTAACTCACTGATCTCTAAATCTCACCTAAATCCCTTTGCAAAGGGTTGCTTTGTCAAATCTTGCTCTCTGATTAAATAGTGCCATTTAATACTTTTTTGGATGGACACAGAATTTCAGAACTGCATCCCCTCTTTTTTTCCCCCTTTTTTGAGACCTTGGACTGACCTTTTTTAGGTGTGTCCATCTGAACTCACTGTCTTCCTGGGTGTTCATAACATTTCCCAGTTCAGCACTGCCTGCACATTTTCATCAGTTTGCAGCTGTTTGCTCACGCTTCCATTTCATTGCAGTTATTAAAGGCAGTCACACGGCAGAGCCCCTCTCCTCCCCCTATCCTGCTAATAGGATTTGCTGCTGATCTCCCTGGCATGCCAAGGTATCTGGGTTTATATTTAAACAATGAAATTTCATGGATATATTAGTTTTCCCAAAGTCATCCTATTATTGCAAACCCTGATTAAAGCCTTATATTTCCAATCTTTGTCTTTACATTTTTATTCTAAACTAATCATATAACCAGATTTTTCAAGGAAATCTTTTGTCGTGAAATAATGTGTAATGGAAAGGGACAAAGGAGAGTAAGAGTGAAAGGATACAAATGCAGGAACGTTCCTCAAATGCAGTAAAAAATGTTATTGTATATATTTGCTATTGAAAAGAGATGGACTGAGGATTATGATGATGTGGAAAATTTAAATTCAGAAAGAGTGTTTAAGTATATATTTGGAAATTAAATTAATTTGGTCATAAAATGTAGTTTAATTCGGGTATATGGAAAGTTAGGAAGCTCACTTCCCACATATGGGTTCTAATTCCTAGTACCTTTTCATTCTGTCACCTTTATTTATTTTCCTGTTTTCACTTTATTTACTCTAGACAAAAATTAACAGGCCACGAACAACAGAAAAAAACAAGCAGCCAAAAAAGGGAAAGCCTTGCAAACACAAATTGGGGAAAATATATTTTTTTTTTAATTTTAAAAATACAGGGAAAAAAATGGTATTCAGGAAATATGAAAATTTTGACAGAGATATTTCACACAGAAAACTGAAACTTTTTCTTTATATCCCGGATAAACCTTCTTAAAATGTGTCTACAAATAACTGAATAATAGGGAGTTCTAATAAAGAGGTTGTATACCAAATCTTACCTTGCAAATGAAGATTAAGAAATTATTTAGGAGTTTTAGTACAGGAATAAATAAGCCCAAGGTTGAAGAAACTTCTACCTCACCTGTCCACAGAATCAAGAATCCTAAGGACTTCCACTCCAATTAAGTTTTCTTTTCAAATTTTAAGGAGAACCTGTCTCTCCATTAGACCTTCATAAAAGAAAAATGCCTCTCAACGTGCTTGGTAACAGCGAGTAGTTTATTGCCTATCGTTTCGATAATCACATATAATTGAACTTTCTACTTCTTTTTCTTTAGAAGATTCAGCAGAAGGTATAGACAACCACATCAAGGCGGTGGGCTGCACCCAATGAAAAGCACCTGTTTATCCTCCACCGTGCAGGATCCAACCTGACAGCCCACCTCTGCTCCTGCCACAGGTCCTGGTCGGTCAATGGTTCAGCTGATGCCAGTAGGTCACCTGCTGTGAAAAGCCATGTGTTTCCATGCAGTGTGCACCTCCTGAGGAGCAGGCTGTCAAACCTACTTGTTCCAAGAGTCATCCACCCTCCAGGAGCAGCGGGAAGCCCCAAACCAGCACAATGTGTAACAACAAGGACGAGGTTGTCGTGTCTGAGCCCATGGGGGCGTGCATTCAACCTTGTGGAAATGACAGTGTCCTTCTCCAAGCAGGGCAGGAAGAACCTGTGGTTGCGTAGGAGGGGGTTTGATTTGATTTTTAGAACCATTGTAAGGCAACACAAATTACAGATATTTCAATTTTCTATTTCAGTCCCGCTTGGATTTGACTGTATGGCTGTGCATGGAGTTTAAGGTTAAATCTTGCTTTTATGGCAAATGCCTTTCCTCCATTTCCTTTCCGTGATCTCTGTTTCTCCACAGCTGGCAAGTCAAAGAACGAGCCCAGGTGTTTGTGATATGCATCTTTCACTTATTTCCCACCTTTAAAAACAGAAAACCAAATATTGCAATGATCATATCCTGACAACAGGCAATAAACCCAACACTCTACTCCAAAGGTAATCTCTTGACTGCAGATCTGATTTCACACCAGACAGTATTAGTTAACGTGCAGGATTTGGCTAATGCTTCTGGGCCTTGATTGCACTCATCTGAACACTTCAGGATATGGATGGAGGAAGCTCTGGTTTGCTGCATTGCTCTTCTGGATTTGTAGCTTGTTGGTCAATCTCACAGTCAAGAAAATTTCAGTTGCTTTGAAAACAGCAGCCCTTGCTTGGGTTTTTTAAAGTTTCAGTTTATTTCATGCAAGAATGATTTTAATCTTATGATCAAAACAAGTAATGTACTGTAGTATAACATAAATTGTCATGACTTAAATAGATTTAGACTTGACAGACTGTGTAGTATCCAAGCCGTTCAAGTATAAAAGCAATGAATGGCATTATGCCTATCTCAAGAAGCGTGGCTGTCAACCACTATCACTTCTGTAGCATTCTGGAAACAAGGACAATTCAAATCTTCAAATCACAAAAAAATTGCTTTTTTGTTTTCCAGGATTTATCACCGAACTGCTTTTATCACGAGCTTTTCTGATGTACCCCTGTAACTTCGGTCATTTGGCTTGAAATATAATATATTGTATAAACAGAATAATAATCTCTATATAATTAGAATTGCACTTACATAGTGCACAATCATAGGGAGAAATTCCTTGTAAAATAACAACAGAATGAGCTGAGAGAAGGACAGGCATCAGGACTGGCACTAGGAGTAGCAAGAAGGGGAATTAGAAGGCCTGTAGGAGCTCAGCATTTCTGGCTATGAAGCCATGCAGAAATGTCATTAACAGGAACAGCTCGTGTGACAGTGAGTTTACAGGGCACAGGGTGCTGTATACTCTTAAAATTGCAGCAAGCATCCAGAATTTTCAGCACAGTGTCGCTTACTGGAAATAGTGCCATCAGACACAGATGGGGGATGCGTTGGAGTGGTGACCAGTCTCTGCTCAGGTGTGTGCACACCTGAGAAGCTGGTGCTGACCTTCCTTTCATGAGTGTCCTGTGCCTGAAAAGCAAAGGAGCACCATGCAGCTGTGCCGTGGGCCTGAAGCCCAGCTTTTGCTCAGTTCAAGTAGCTTGTGCAGAGGGGTTGGCTTCAGTGATGTCTCCTGGACCAGCAGCTGTTCCTTCAGTAATTGAAATCATTCTCTGCCTGGCTCGTGCTAAGTCCACCAGCGGCTGGGGCTGGTTCCTGGCCAGGGGAGCAGAAGTGGAGCCCTGCTCCACAAGCACTGGGTGCTGTGGGGAGAACATCACAAAGCTTAGGCTCGGATACTGACCTTCTGTTTGGCCTTTGAGTCAACATTAGCTAAGGCATAATCCAACGAGAATGGCAGAATGGCTTTTTTGCTCCATCCCTGTGTTGGGTGACCAAGTGTCTCCCTCCCTGTGGCCTTATGTGAAATGCTCGGTGCTTATCTGCTCCAGCTGAAGGGAATGGAATTCTGTGTTGTGAAGCAATTACGCATGTCATTCCCCAAACTTTGGCATATGTTGTATTTTGGATAACATTGTGTTTTCTTCTTCAATAGGCCATTTACGAGGCAGTAGCCTTTCCCCCTCCCCACCCAAGGAACAATCTCTATCCTCTCAATGTGATTACAGTCCATTTCATTCCATAATAGGTTTCTTTTATTACTCCCTCAGGCATGCAAATCAAATTTTACTCAGTACCAAAATCTTTGTTCTACAAAGAATGCTGGCAGCGAGTGCAGTGAAAAAATAGCTTTGCTATTGAATATGGTGTGTGTTAATAGAACTTCACCATCTTTTTTACTTTGAAAGTAAACATCTGTCAAAGTTTATTTGCTCTGCTGGAAAGACAGGAGTGTCTTAAGGGAAAGCACACGATAAAGGCAGATAGATAATTCTGCTATTATACCTTTCTCTGTCTAAATGTTTAATTAGATAAGCTGCCACAGAGACAGAGATTACTTTGGCATCCATCTGCCCCATTTATCGATGTTATAAATGCTATGGAAGTCTTGAAAAATTTGATCAGAGTAGCTGCAGCAAAAGCGAGGAGCTGGTGGTCTCAAACTAGATCACTTTCAAACAGTGTTTCGGCCCAGATGAGTTGCTCCTGTGCTATCAGAGTTTGGGATGTACCGACTTGAGGTTTCTCCTATATGAGAGTTTTCCCACCCCGTATGTAATTCTGGCTTAAGACCGTAAAAGAGCAAGAATATTCAAACTCTGGGCAGGAAAGATTTTGGTTTCTAAATAACAGAGCTGCCCAGTTCTGCTGTTATCGAGGGCTTTCCTGTGCAGAAAAAAAAGTGGTGCTTTGTACAGATATTGTGTTTCTTAAAATTACAACCAATAAATATTTAAGTTTAAAGGCTCCATTACCATTAAAACTCACAAGATTAAGTGTAATTATTTTCACACCATCCTATAAAGACATGGAGGTTTGGCACTATCATCTGCACTGTATGGGTGGTATTAAGCCAACATGCAGCCCAGCTGGTAGATTCAAACTGTGGTGTAAAAGTTAATAATTTGAGATAACATTCAAATGGACAAAAGAAAAAGTAAGGGTCAGCTCTAAATTACAAAGAAAAAAAAATAAAATTTTAAATTAAAAAATTAAATGCCTACCTGAGTGTCTAAGCTTCCATTACCAGCACAGTCAATGGAGAATTAGTCTATCCAGAAGAGGATAGATTCAGGTGGCTGTGAGTGATAAGATGAATCATGTCCTATGAATTGGCACCTGAGATCTTATGATATACCACAAGTATTCTTCCTGAGCTCCACCTTCAGAAAAACACACGTTTTGGTTTAATCCCAGTCAGCAGCTAGGACCACACAGCTGCTCACACAGTTCTCCCCTTCTCCCCAGATGGGCAGGGAGAAGAGAGAGAAAAGGAGCAGAAAGGGAAATGGAAAAAGCCTTGTGGGTGCAGATAACAAAATTTTAATAGATCATTAACAGAAAAGGAAAATAACAATAACAACAACATTAATGATATAAGTCACTCTCACCACCTCGTGAATCAGTACCTTTCCAAGAGGTGCCTTCTCAGCTTCTATGACAAGAGTCCTTGAAAAGTATAAACATTGCCTAGCAACAACTAAACCAATATGCATTATTGACATTCCTTTCACAGCAATCGCTAGAAATAAAATTAACTCTTTCTCAGCTGAGATCAGGACAACACACTTCAAATGTAGTCCTGTATCTTATCTACCAGCCCGATGTGAATAACTCAGATGCTTGAGGCATCCCAAATGGAGAAGAGGAGTTTCTGGGATATGATTAATATCTTTCCTTTTTGAAAAGGTCATAAGGATCTAAGTAGTTAATATTTATCACTTTATCACTAAATAAATATAATTTATCTTGAAATCCTGAAGTCAGTTAAAGCAATGGTTTAGGAAGAGTTCCAGCTATTACATCATTAATTTACATCACAGATTTTTCTCCTACACTGTTCCTTGGATTTATTATTATTTATTGTTGTATCATTGGGAGACTGTCATGGGTTTTGAAAATATATTAAACAAAACATGTCAATTGCTTTTAAAAAAGGTAAGAAATTATGAAAAGTAGTGGGGGACATTTTACACTCTGCAAACAGAGAAGAGACATTGAATAATGAGTTACAAGGAGATGAAATGTCATAATCCGTTCTTTCCCTGGTTTACCAGTTTTAGATTTCTATTTAATGATTCTGTCAGTATTGTTTTGGAAGTCAGATCTTCTATTTTTGGATGCTGTTTTGAAGCCATTTGGTGAAGTGTTTTGTATAGGAAAAATAGAGGAAAATATATGAGACATTCACAATGAAAGAAGAAAGAATGTGAAATACAGCTGATTTCAGTTTTGGCTAAAGACTTAAATTCAGGCCATGAGCATGGATAAATTTGCTAATGAATCTCATCCACTTTCTGTAGTGTGTCAAAACCATTCTCATATGTAGCTTCCACTATTTGTACTTCAATTATACTTTGGGGTACATTTTGAACAAAAAAACTGGGATGTGCAGTTTGTGTTATTATTTCTATTTGCTTAACATGCCAAAATAGGATGCTGTCATGTTTCTAGTGTCCCATAATCTTTATCTGTATGCCTACAGCAACTGTATAGGAATTTTAGAAACATAATCCTTTCTTTGAACTACTCATCACAGTTATGTTCCTTCGTGCCATTACAGGGCAAAACCACTTATTTTTTAAATCAGAGAGATGGAGAGATTAATGCCTCTGCATCATCTGCTTTTGCAGATGTTACTGAAACACTTTACAAGAGGCAAATGTCATTGTAAATCAATATTTGTAATTGCAGGGCAGAATGATCTGTTTCCAATGGCTGAGGAGCAGCTAAATTCAGACACAATTATGAAACCATAATATAGCAGACAAGCAAACCTGCCCTCTGAAATGAGCATATTACTTGCCACAGATTCATTTTCTGTATTGTAAGAACACTACTGAAGTATTAGCCTGTGAATCTCTCTTTTCATTCTTCATATATAAACACACTCTATTACATTCATCTTCCTGAACCGTATCACCTCTTCTGGACTCCATTACTGAATGTACACAGTACCCCCAAACTGTTTTTTTTTTCTGTGTGTTGCTGTTCTTGACCTTGATTTCCTCCACCAATTTTATTATTGCAGTATTTGTACCGTTGTCTCCCCCTGCCCCTCTAAAACCCGTGGATGTTGTGATTTCAATCACTGGAATACTACTGCTGGATAAAAAGAGAGTAAGTTCATAAGCCCTAAGCTTTTACCAACACAGTAGACAAACCATAAAATATGCATCACTCACAGACCAAAGATGTTCTGCTTCCAATTACCTGTAGCGGTTGCTATAACAATACTTCTATAGACATTCTCACAGGGCCACATTCTGGGGAGGTATATTTTTTTTTGTCCGAAAATACTAAGTATTCATAAGCAATAGCATCCATAAAAGCAGCAAAGCACTTCAGCGTGGATCATCAGGTTCAACGACATGTTAAATGCCAGCCAGAAGTACCAAGAAAAGAATATGAATTTTAATGATCTGTTTTCTTGTATTGGGCATCTGAAGACAACAAGTTCAACAAGACAAAATACTTGCTTCGCCTAGGTCTGCCTGCAAAGTGGTCTTTAAAAAGCAACTTGAGGAAAAAAGAAATTAAAGAGAAACTAACTTACCAAAATATACAATTGTCAGAAAGTTGTAATTCTTTCACGGGCTCATTCAAAATTATTCTGTACTTTAATTGACATGATTCAGAATAAATTTATGCATTTTGATATCAATTATGGCCGATTTCCACTATGTTCTCACTGTTGCTGTTGCTCAGGTTTTTTTCAATGTTCATAAAAAGGGAAAGAAGGAAAAGTTCTGATTTCAGCCCCGTTCAGTTGAAAGCAACATCAGAACAGTTAATTTCAAATTATTTTCTGGAAAAATTAAAGCAATCTTACAATTTGAAGTGCTAGTTAAATGTTGCCATTTTGTTGTAATGTGAGGAGAAAGCCTTTTCCTCTTCTCTCTGGAAAATGGCAAGTTAACCTTTTTTTTTTCTTCTTTCATGGAAACAAGTTTGTTACACTTCCTCTAAAATTAATTTTATAACTCTAAGTCAATGTATTCAGTTTGAATTTCATCTTTATTTTCATTTTTAACTAGCTGTGTATTTTTTTAAAAATAAGCTTTATAACTGTATTATATGATAATAAATATATTTTTAAGCAATAAAAAATATAAGATATCATTGCTACTTTATCATTACTACTCAGACTCTAATAGATTGTCAATTTCTGAATCAGTTACAGCCAGTTGATATATCAAAATGACAAAGTAAAATACAAGTGAAATGAAAAAAAAAACCTAAATGCAACTTTTGAAATTAATCACATTTAAAGCATGAAAATGAAGACATTCTACTTAGTTATTTTTAATATAATTTTGTCAAAATTTAGTCCAATACACTATGTCTCATCTGTTAGAGCTCTCTGATCTCTTCTGATCTCTATTAATTCTCCCTGGTGCAAGTGGAGGTTGGAAAAGTATCCTGGGAAAAATTCACTCTATTTTTGCAGTGCTCCTATGACCTTCTCTTATATTCTCTATAGATATCTACTCTTAGCAACTGCTGGAAGCAGGATGGTGGGGAAAATGGATCTTCTTTGGTTTTTAATCTGATATAGTCTCTTGCATATTCCTGAGTTATCTAGGAGCAGCAGGCATCCTTTAGATTTGACAAATTGAGCCATGAGAAGAGATTATTAAGAAGAAGAAAATGCAACTTATTAGTTCATCTGTGATATTTGTAGTGGACTTCGAGCGGAGCATCATGTGGTATCCACAACTGTACAGAAAACCTCATTTTCTTTCTAGGCCCTATTACCATGACAGGCAATACACTCTCTTATGTGCTCTTGCCTTCAGGATGTGTAAGTCAGGTTTTTTGGTTGTCCTGGGTCAGCCTGACGTGTGAGAAATCACCTTGCCTGCTCTTGGTGCAGCAGATGCATGTAGACACACACACAGAGCGTTTGGAAACAGTGTGCCTGAACTCATAAATACAAGCCATGGTCTGGTTTATGGCTTTCTGGGTAAGGGACATGACACAGCTCTTGACCAAAGGGCTAAACCACCTTCTTGCAAACTGAGGCACCTTGTCACTGCCCAGTGGCATCCCCACCTGCTTCTGAACCAGGACCTGAGAGATAGCCTGGAACAAGTCAAAATCACCCATGGAGTGTGTTTACAGCTGGAAGATAGCTTAGGCTCACAGGGACACAGCTTTGAGATCCAACTTTTCCTTTGCTGAGTTTTGCATTTGTTTTATCCAGCAGAAGTCTCAGGTGACAAGGAGTGGAAAGAAACAGAAAAAGAGGAACAAGTCCTCCTTTGGTGCTGGATGTCCCTTCAGTTTCTCCTCAGAGGACTTGCCTAGCTTTCCAGACCTCTCCAGAGAGACACTTTTCTCTTTCATTCCCCAAATGCAGCCATCTGATCCACCATTTCTGGCCAACCAGCATAATTTCATAATCCTTCAAAGGATGGACTCTAAACCATGGCACAGAGGACATGTATAGTTGCTTTAGCATTCAGTGCGTCTAAAGAAAACAACTCAAATTTATGAGACAGCTTCACGGTGCTCACAGATGTGACACAGGATCTATGAGCAAGCAGCATCCATCCAGAGCAGCAGCTCTGAGGGTAGGTTATCCTATGGTACCTCAGACTTCCAAAGGGCAGAGCAAACCTCAATAACCATTTCTGCCTTTTTAATGCTCTCATGCCTTGTGTTTGTCTTATTGGGACCTGCACCTTGATTTTCTTTCTTTGCCTATACCCAGTCTTGCAGAACACTTATTCAAGTGCTCTATGTTCATGCATCTGACTGATCTTATTGATTTCTTTGAACTGCGGGAGAGAAAGAGAAGGGTCAGGTTTGCTCTGTGCCACTCATCCAGAGTGTGAACCTGGTGTGTAAAGCTAAGCATGCTTTGCCTTTGCAGAATTGGAGTTTTAGACCAAATTCTCCTGAGGAAGGGAGGAGAGCAGGAACTTCAAAGATGCCATGTAAATATATGTTCTGTGTTAAATGGGTACATTTGAAAATTCCCCTTCCAGCATTCTTGTTTTGTGCAGTGCCTCACAGGCTTTGTGGTATTACTAGCATCCTAAAGGTTCATGGAAGAACACACAAAGCCTTGTGTTTCCTGAATATATTGAACACAATTGGGTTTGTTTCCAAGTCAAACACTGCAAGTGCGTATTTTACTTGTAGTGACATAGACACCCTGATTGATCCTCTACAACTGGAGAAAGTGTGGGTTAGTTGTCCAGGTTCCCTCCATAGTTAATGGCAAAGAAGAAAGACAAGACCAGAGAGAGGACCAGCTACCCTCTTACCTGACACTGAACTTGAGGTGCTATGAACTTATGCTTTCAACTGGTCTTGCTTCCCATTGACCCCAAAGTGAGTCTGGACAAGATTAGATTAATCTAGATTACAAAATTTGCTTTTAGACACATAATATTAGGCAACAGAAATCCCACCTAAGTTTACCAGGGGACAAATAATGAGCAGGACAACCTCTGCATCTCCACGGAAAGTGTCAGCCTGAATCCTGTGCTGGGCCATGGGTTACATGGGCTCTCAGTGTGCAATGGTGCACTAGCTCCTGGTCTGTGCAGTGAGACAGACACATTTCTCTTTCTTGCATTGTAATGCACTGTGACAAAAGCTGACTTTTGCTGAAGTCCCAGGTGTCCTTGAGAGATTGCAATAAAATTTTGTGTAGATTCCCAGCCAGGTAAGGCTAAAACTAATTACCTGTGTGTGAGAAAAACAGATGATTTGCAACAGGGTTGCACAAATGTCAGAATCCACGTATCAAGGTGAGGCAGTTCAAGGAAATTCTTTACTTCCATAAATGTCTATGCCTCTAGAGATTCGTGGTCTAGACATAACCGAAGAAAAATTCTTGACTATCCCTTCTGGGTTCAGTAATACAGTTTAGTAAAATGGAATTTAACTTGAAATCCGAACAAAGCAGAATGTGAGAGAGGGAGCAAATGTTTAGTCTGTGTTGGATTGCCTGTTAAATATCTTGAAAAATAGGATTTTTCTATGTCTACCTCACCATAGACCTATTAGCTGAAAAGGCTGTGAAAGCCTGGACGTTGCCCTCCAGCTGCCCAAAAGGAAATAAACTCATACAAGCTGTAGCAGATAAAGTGGAAATCTCTGCAAACACACAAAGATCCCACATTCCTATCATAAACTGTAATAGCATTCTTAAATGAGCCAGTTGTCCCAGAAAAGTTCAAGGCATTCACACTACACACAAAGGTCTCAAAGAGTACAGAAATGTATTTCCATAGTTACCTTTCCTAAACAGCCTCCCTCCTCCCCAAAAGAAAAACACAAAAAAAACACCCAACCCCGCCCCCCCCCAAAACAAGAACAAAAAACCAACCAACCAAACAAAAACCCCCACACCTGGGACAGAAGAAATAAAGTAACTTTTACAGGGATGTACACAAGGACATAGTAAAAGAAAAGACGAGAGGGAATCTCTATGCAGCTGGCAACCAACTGAACTAGAGACTTCAATGTACTGGTTTATACAGTTTTTTAAAATACCTGGAAATATATACAAATATATATACATAAAGCTAATCTTCTTAAAGAAATAGTTATTGGCATAAGAGACAACTATGCCATTTTAACTTCAACACATAATCTTTTAGAAAATGAAAACTAAACTTCCCAGGGAAATTAATTCTCTTTCTGAATTTGTATAATAAAAAAACCCACAATGATTATGACAACAGTTTATTCAACCGCATAATGTTTCCTCTGCAGAGGAAATCTGGTAGCATTTTTGGCAAAGGACATTTTTGTTAAGGGCAGAGGTGGTCTGACTGCCTGTGAGAGCAGAATAAACTGGTGTTTTAAACAAAAATCATGTTTATATGAGAATGTTCTGCAGGAGAAAGCAAATTGTCAGCCTCTTCTAAGGAAGAAATGTTCAAATGCAGACAAAAAAGGTCAAAAACTGGCCATTAAGTCAATTAGAAAAACAAACCACATTTCTCACCAAAATCCTTTCTCAGCAAGTCTGTCCATGAAAAAAGCCAAGAAAGGGGAATCTCAAGACACACAGAAAAGACAAAGGGAATATGGAGGGAAGGAGGAAGAGGCTGATAAGAGGGGGATAGAAAGGTCAATGTGAGGTGGGGGACGGAAGAGAGAGGAGTTTGTGTGTCTGGCGTTTTGACAAGCACTCTGTTGAGTAAGAGTCAGGGAAAATTGATAGGAACTGGTTTTAAGAGGAAAAGAGATCTGCATCAGCTTTTCCAGAATACAATGACTCAGCCTGACCATATCTGCAAGTCCAAAGCCTCCAAAGTTAAGCTTAATCTCACAAGGATGCAAAGACAGTACTCCATAACTTTAAATCTTTGGGTAATTTCTATGGTGATGTTTCTTTATGTTTGTGACACCTGAGGGCAAATTTGTCTTGAAGTTTCTTTTTCTAAAGTATATTTTTATATTGCTCATATATAAAGGTTTAGCTATTAAAAATAAAAGAAGTCTCTACATTAAAAATGATGTTAAATTTGAATTACATTTTGGGAGTACACTTTAATAACTGCAGATATTCTTGGAGAATTGCAATTACCTAATACGCAAGCATCGAAAATCATGGGAATGCAGAATAATAATTAAACCTAAGATAAACACAGTTCAGAAACAGGGTTGTGTGGTTTAGCTATCTCAACGGTCTTAATTCACCCCTAGGAGAGGACTTGGAAGAAGCAGTATAAATTTGCAGTGATCGTGGTGCTAAGAAAGTTGTCATGTTTGTTATATACAGGCTACTATAATAAGCTTAATCATCCCATTATGGTCCCTGTCATGATGGGGGAGAGCAAGGATTTTTAGAGCAAGTCCCTGGTCCCGCTCTCCAAAAGATACTGAAATACAGACTTTTAATCAAGTGTATATCCAATATTAAGGGATAGGAATTTTCTGTTTCCATTGTTCATGTGGCCAGCAATATCATGGCTGTTTCAGTTTGTATTATCTCTTTCACAGACACGTCAGGTTCCTCACTGCAGAGACTGCAAGACAGCTCTCTTGCAAACATAAAATAGTTTTTTGTGTAAAGTATATGTACATGACTATGTAATTACAGACTGCATTTGCACTAAGAAACCTAAGTAAAACAATCTTACCTATAGTTTCTTACCTTCTTAATGCTTGACTTAGTAGCTTTCAAAATGCTCTTTTGGCAGAGCAGCTATTTGCACGTATCCATGCAGAATGTTGATGGGAACCAGCAGGTTTTTCTAAGCAGGGGTAAGGTAGCTAAGTAATTTCTTTGTATTTTTTTTTTTTAATCAATATTTCAACTGGCTTTTAGGGATACAGGATATGTAGTTTTATTCCTATAGTTAGTTATATTTAGCAGCAAGAATTGAGTTTTAGCAGAGTAACAACGCTATAGGTTTGCCAGGACATTGAGAGAAGGGTCAGATGTGGGAACAGAAGTGAATGAAGAACAGGATTGAGGTGAGATTAGTTCAGAAGCTTTAAGCTCCTCTCTCACATTGGCCTCACTGTTCTTTAAACCAATCAAAGTGTCTGAAGATGGGTTTCTCTCTCATTTGTTAAGCATGAGAGAAAGATACTGCATCATTGACCCTGGAGACTGATTTCTTTCAGAGTACCCACAATGTGGAGGGAAGTCATTACCAGAGACAGAAAATGGCCTAATGTTTGATCAGTAGTTAAGGATTTTGGATGCAATGATGTGAGCACCTCTTCCATCCCTGGCCTGAAAGCTGACCTTGGCCCTGGACCTCCTGTCTCATCTTTACATCTCCAGGCTGTAAAGTGGAGTGACAGCACTTTGTCACCTTGCAGACACATGGGGAGGTAAAGGCACTAGGACAATGCTGTAGGGAAAACCTGTGGTTTGGGCATCTGTATATTTGAGGGACTGAAGCCTGAGCAATTAAACTTGCCCTAGACTACCTGCAGAAATCCTTTTTGGATCTGAAAATACCATGAATAGGTCTTTCTCTGAGGAAAACCAAATATGGGTGTGTGTGGTGCTCTTCTTGGATAATGCTGGAAAACCACTGGACAGCACTGGAAGCAGCCAGCAGGTGGAAAAGACTGAACATTTCGTGGTGTCCTCTTCTCCCTCCCTTGTCCCTGAACACATGTATGGGCCAAATTACTCATTGCCTTTGAGACCTGTTGTCACTGGAGTCAATTTTCTGATTTCTGAGTCTCAGGCAATGGTCTCCCTTGCAAAGAAATACAGGATGGACAGCTTCAAGGCAGTAATGAGGGGAATGCCAGGGGCTTCTGATCCAGAGGGAAGGCTGTGGGGGCTTCTCTGAACCATTTTTACCCTTGCATTTTGCCTGCTTCGTGCTCTCTCTCCTCCAGCCATATTACACCATATTCTTACAGTTTGGGAAAACCAGGGAACTAACAAAATTTGCTGATAATGCTAAGATATTTAGGGTAGTAAAGGAAAAGTCCTGTGCTATATAGCTCTCACAGAGCTCGGTGACTGGCAGGTGAAACTCAGTGGAGGTAAATATAAAGTGACACACGAAATAGAAATCAATCCATCCTGAGCGTATAACACCACAGACTCTGAGCTGACCATCACTGTTCAGGCTTGAGAGCTTGGGGTTGTGACAGTACAGTGACAACATCAGCTTGGTGCACTTCAGCTGTCAAGAAAGCAAGTGAAATGTTAGCAATTATTAGAAAAGGGATAGAAAACGAAGGAAAGAACACTACCATGTTACTGTGTAAATCCGTTTTTTGCCCACGCTTCAGATGCTATATACAGTTCTGGTATTCTCATCTTGCAAGGATAATATATGGCTGGAAAAGACTCAGAGAAGCACCTCAAGTGCAATCGATGTGAGAAGCTGCTTCTGTACCAGGAGTGACTAAGATGAAAATCTTCAGTCTGGACAAGAGACAATTTGGGATTAAGTGCAGGGTGAGGAAAAAGAAGGGGACATACAGCTGAGGTCTGTAAAAATTGTTGTTGGCATGGAAAAGTTTGGTAGGAGAGATTATTTACAACCTTTTTCACTCAAAGAACTATGGACATCAAGTTAAACTGGAAGGGAGGAACCTGAGAAGAAAAAAAAAGTATTTTCTTCACACCGCATGGAGTCAATCTGTGGACCTCCTTCTGCAGGATGTAGCAGATGACAAGGTTTCTGTAGATACAAGGAAACACTAGACAAGTTAATGGAGGACAAAGCTATTGAACATTCATGAAGTGTTAGAAATGATGTTGCAAAAGAAAAAAGAAAAAAAAAAGAAGGAAAACCCAAGAAAACTGGAAAAAATTCCCCAGTAAAGATCTATAAAATAGTTTTTAAAAAAGTTTCAAAAATAGGGATTTTTTTGTATCTTTGTGAACTGCCCTTCCCATTACACTTAGGAATGGTAATGTAGCTTTTATAATGAGTTCATTGACAGGTCATTAATATCTTCACCATTAGTCAATCTAATTTCTGTTCCAGGCGAGATAGCCATCTTTGCTGATACAAAGACACAAGGCATTGCAGGGGTGGTGGTGAAAAGGATCTGTCTCCTCAGAGGACCAGACCATATGGCTGCACTACTGTAATTCAACAGGCAAAACGAGCAGTCATATGGGCCAGGAGAGAAGACAACTAACAGAAGCTGAAGAGAGAACAGCCACGTAAGGCAAGATTTATAAAAAGAAAAAAACATTTTTTTGTTTGCGATGGATGGTGAAAAGCTTTGCCCTTGGAGTTAACTTGTAACACAGTCAGGTAAGCTCTTTAGCCAAGACTAAGTGCAGAATAATGATGGGACTTTGTGGATTTTGAAAGGCGGCTGTTCCCATGCCTTTGCTGCCACATCATTTGAAATTGCAAACAGATGGAAAGGTAGTCTGCATAACACAGAGGAGGCATCCATGAAAACACACATTTCTTAATACGTGACCATGGCTTAAACCAAAACACCTTTAAGGGCTGATGGGCTGTGGCTGTCCATTTTCTGTAAGAACAGTGTAAGTAGAAAGAAAAAACAATTCACCCTGACAAGAAGAATTTAGGTTAAAATATAAATAATCTCTTTGGTCTTCTGTAGCCCGGCTCCTCTTCATACTTCTGCCTGCGTGACAGGACCAGATCCTCTTCCCACTCTGAAAGTCCACAAGACCCTCTGGCTGGAGGCCCTGGATGCAATCTCAGTTTCAGGCTGTACCTTCTGCAAATGCCTTTGATGAGATCAGATATTTGGCAAGTCACTTAAAAAATATCTGAAGGACTGCAGTGAGCTTAGCACTCCAGTTCCATCTAAAAATTCTGCCAATACAGGGGCCAGAGGCTAATATTGCAGCAGAATTGATGTGAGTTATATTAAACTGGTCTTAAACTACACAACAGTTGTTTCTTTGGGCAGTTCCCCTAAATCTTCATGTAGGATAAAGCAGGACCACAGAATGATCACAGTATCTGAGTTTCTAAGTTAGTTAAGAGACCTATTAAAAATATTGAATGAGAGTTTGGACTTGAATTAGTTCAGAGTCCATCATGTGGAGGGAGAGAACATACTTTGTGCCCCTTCTTATGGAACAGAGAAAAGACACATTTGCCCATGTTACTGTGAATACAAAGCTTTCTGCATTGGTCCAGTTCTGGATCACATGAGCAAGGCGTTGATTTTCACCCCCCACGCACCCCACTGCTCTTCTTTAACCTTAATCAAGCTACATTTTTACACAAGAATGAGGGGGAGGAAATAAATTATTCCCCTCTAGAATTACTGATTTCTTCAACAGCAGTATCCTGGGAAATAAAATATAGGCGCTTCAGTAATATCAAAGGCAGCAACTAACAAATGTACTTCTTATTCAATCCATGAGTCTGGAAATTCATCGGGCACAGGGTGAAATGTGGTCACTGCTATCAAAGTATATTGTCTACTCCGGGAACAGAATTTTGGATGTGAACCAAAACTTTCTTGAGGGAGATAAGCTTGTTATTCAGACAGTAAAACGTTATGATTAACACCTGATGAAGCATTAAAGAACCATAAAAATTCTGCTACCTGGGAAAGATTACTTAGCAGGAGGCTGTCTGCACTTTGGCAAGCAAGTGTGTAGCGGCTGAACTTTGCCTCTCAGCTTTCAGTGCAAAAGTGGATTTATACAGTCATTTTGTGGTGCAAAGAAAAGCAGAACCACCCAGTCAACTGCAGACATGAACAGACAGTCTCTGCTTCTGTTCGCATGAAATACTCCAGTTTACAGGAATTCTTGCCACACCTATGGCTTGCCAGTACAAAAGAAATTAAGCGCAAGTTAAGTGGGGTTTATGCTTGCTTTCACAACTTGTCAGACACAGCTTTTTTTGGTAAATTTGCCTATTTGTTTCATGGTGTTGAGTAATAGGAATGGTTTGTTCCCCCTGCTTGCAGTGGCACCTCTCGCCGTACACCCCAGCGTGCTGCTGTCTGTCCCGTGTTGCCTGGGAGCTCCTGCCAAGGCTGTGCCTCAGTTACTCACAGCTGAGGGGATGGTGCATGCCCAGGTCTCATCTGAACATGTATCAGGACCTCAACAGATCTGGTAAAGTGGTAACGTGGGTGACATGCTGAAAATCCAGACCTGTGCAAACGCTGAAGCCTCTGCAGGGGTCTTGTGGGGACCAAGCCCTAGCACAGACCCACTGGGGATGCTGCTGAGCTGGAGCCTAGTGCCACATCAGCCTTGCATGCACTTATGCTCTTTGAAGTTCCCACTTTAGTCTAAAATGGCAGAGGCTCCATTAGGGACTGGTTATGTAAAATAAAAAGGATTCTTGAGGGATGCTGGTCAGCATCATTAATAGACTCTGTTGAGAATCAGCTGCCGAGTCACAGGCTTGGACTATTTCAAAGTGAATAGTAATGCTGAGTTACTATTTTTGTATGTTCAGTTTAAAAAATTTTAAACTATTTTATGATGACTCGGTGATCTCTTTTTTTTTTCTTTTTCTTTTGTTCTGAAGTGAGGCTTCAGATGAGGATGAAAATTAACACCCAGCCCTAGAAAATCTAGGTCATTGGTCCTGAAGTGAGATTAACATGGATTTACGATTTTGTTCAAGTGCATACACCCCTGAGTCAAACTGAACCCAAGCATTGTTAACACCAGGACAGATTTACACCTGTATAAAGGGAGATCAAGTGTCCACCACTCTGCTCTGAGAAGATGGGTGATTAAGGTAGTGGATTAAGATGGATGATTGAGTTTCAGGGCATGACTCTGCATATGTGTTAACGGACCGTTAACAGTATAGGCTTCTTAGGGAATCAGGACTCTGTGCCTGTTATCCTTATCTGTCAATAAAAGTAATAATGCTAGCTCTCACGCAACCTGTTTACACAGTAAACCATCCACGGCTGTGCAGAGGCTGAGTCTCATGCATAACTAATGTAATGGTTTCCAGCTTCATTTGGGACCTCCAGGCAGAGCCATAATCCAAATAAAGCTAAATTGTTTTGCATGGGAGTGAACAATTCAACAGCATAGGAGGCTGAGAAGAATAAGAACTTCAGGGTAAACATTAATCTAGGAGGTCCTGGCACCTTCACATATTCTTTAACTGTCTCGTGTTGATTTTGGTCAAACGGGCAAGTTTGCCCATGCACTTCACTAATATCTTCTTTAATCCTCATGTTTTCTGGTTGACATTTTGGGCAATTTCATGCTTCTGTGACCTTGTTTGACTAACTTTATGTGGCATGATCATTTGCACACATAAAAAAGTCATACTTTTGTTGAATGCCAGTTGTATTCTGAACCACAGACTAATGTACATGGGTTGAGGAGAAGAAAAAGGGATCTGAAATGAAAGAGAAGTGATATTCAAACTTCAGATAGCTCCATTATGATGATTGAGAATAATGGAGAGGAAAGGATCTGAGACAGCATGTCTGTCAGTAAATAGAGACTGGATATGATTCTTCTCTGAATATGAAAGTGGTGATACAGCTTTGGGAGGGCTCTGAGTAAATCTGAAGCAGTTTGGAACAAAGTAAGACAGACCAAAATAAACAAGTCTAGTAGAATATTTGAAGTTTCAAAAGTTGCTTAAGGCCAGAAAATCATAAATAATTGTATACCAGGGGAAAGATCCCTGAAGGAAAACTACTATAATTAAAAAAGGAAAGTAAGTTTTACAGTGGTACATCTCCAAATTGAATCAGAAGAAATGACAAGTATGTAGGAAAAGAAAATGTTTATCAAGTGTACTTTAATATAGATATCATGGTTTGGGGGATCTTGAATTTGGAGGGAGAGAGGAGTTGTTATTTGCATTTTTGGGGTTTTTTTAACAACCTCATGCAGTTCACTCATGCCATAGATCTAGTTCTCTCTCCAGCAATATTTCTGGGACCAAACACCCACATTACTAGTCACTATGGGCAATATGTATTCCATATTCTCACACCACATTTGTTTAATTCAGGGATGCACATCTTGTTTCTGCTGAACGTAAGCAGAGAAAACTCAGAGATGTACCTCTGTGACTTTATAACTTGATAAACTGCATATATCAAGTGTCCATAAGACTCCTCAAACTTCATCGAAAATAGATCTGCATGTGGTCCAAGGGTAGGCCTGGAAGCTAGAAATTCTTGCATTGCAGTCCCAGCTCTTTAGATTTCCTCCATGACTTTGGGTGAGTCACAAAACCTGCTTACATTCCTGTTGCTCTGTGACTACAAAATTAGTGACTAGGTCTTAGGTACTTTATTTGGCATTGTGTATCAAAACTGAATAGCTGTGGATACAATACAATCCTGATTAATAAAAATTATTTGCTCTCAAAGCTGATTTTTATTATATTCTTTATTACATTTAATTTTATATCAAGCCAATTGACATTTCTTAAAGATTAATTTGGACCTTTTTTCCAGGATCTGTTGTTCTCAAGTTTGAGCTCTTATTTTAGAGACATATTTGAAGCAGGAATATATTGACACTTTACCTTTCAAATCAAATGAATGCTTTTTAAATGGTTCTCTTCTCATTTTTCAATTCATGGCATAGTATGTGTCACACATAAAGAGACAGCACACAGGGAATGTACATTTTATTCATCTCCAATTTTCCTGTGAGCTTCATGGACAGTCCAGGGACTTGGGTGTGTTTTTACAGCTTAGCCAGCACTGCAGGTGCTGACAGAACAGAAACCTGCTGGATGCCTTATAAATTAGGCACAGAAATAGTTTTATAGAAGTGTGTATCAGCCAGCATGGGGATATGACTACACGCACGTATGGAGTTCTTTTCCACTCCATATAAATCAATTGTATTGCAGTTTGTGTATCTGTCCTCTTCAGTGCTTATTTGTCATTGAGGCATGGAAGGTTCTGATGCTTGTCAGTGAGATAAATCAAAAGCCACACCATAACTGTTGCAGTGAAGTATTTTCCACCGTTGCCTCTAAAGTTAGATATAATCAGTACTGAATTTCCAAGTTTATGTACAGCATTCGAGGTTAGGAAAGCGATGCTGTATTTTTTATGTTGTCTGATATTTTCCAGCTGTTTTTAATATGTGCATCTCTTGAAGGGCTCTGCATGAGTCATCAGCTCAGTACACAATGCTTACTTTTCATTGTTAACCTCTCATAATTCACCTAGGCAGTGCCTGCTGCACTTTTCAAACCGAGGCGATACTAACAAATCCATTATGTTAAGAGATGAGGTAGTACGCTGCTGCTGGAAGATACGGGTTTGGAATTATGTTTATTTTACACGGTTCAACATATTCTTCCATTTGGAGAGACAGCTATGCTTATTAGAGCAATCACTTGACAGCCGCTGCCATAGTGAAGGTCACAGCAGGAGACAGGGGATGTTTTTCAGGACATTTAGGCAGCAGAGACGGGACAAATCCCTTAGGTCAGGCTTATCCATTGTATTAAGTGGGAGGCTGGAGGCTGTAAATGACACTTTCCTCTTGTCTCTCTTCTCCCTAGCTCTTTCCAGAAACATTCTCAAACAGTTTGACTCTTCCCTCATGTATGAAGCATGGAGGAAGCTGAGCGTGAAGCTGCTCTCTCTCCTCTAGGACAGGGCAGTGAGAGAGAGTGAATCCTAAAATAATCTTATTTATAAGGGGAAATTATCTGGATGAACCTTCTAAGCAGGGCCTTAGGTTAGGTTATCCAGGACCTTGTCATGCCACATCTTGAATATCTCACCCATTTCTCTGGACAATGTGTTTTTATGCCTTACTGCTCTCACAGTGAGCCATTTTTTCTTACATCCAGACAAAATTTTCCTTGAAGCAACTTGTGCCCCCTGCTTCTTGTCCTGTCACCATGGATCCCTGTGAAGAGAGCACCTCCATTTCTTTACAACTACCTCCTAAGTATTGGAAGACCATGATTAGATCCTCCTGAGCCTTTCCTTCTCTAGGCCTAGCAAAACCAATTTTTTTTTTTCAGCAAAATTAGTTTTCATCATTTCTTTATGTGTCAAGTTCTTCAACTGTCTGATCATCTCCACAGGACCATCTCTAGTTCTTTAAGGTTTCTTTTGAACTGAGAGGACCAAGTCTGGAATAACACATACTGAGTAGAGTGGGCCCTTGATCTGCTGGTTACAGGCTTGCTGAGGTGGCCCAGGGTCTGGTTTGCTTTCATTGCTGCAAGGGCACAGTGCTCCTTCATGTTCAGCTTGTTGACTGCCCAGACTCCATGTCCTTTTCTGAGGAAAATTGAAAGGTAATTTTTTTAGGGAGAAGGGGACCGGGGAGGGGGAAGGAAATTTGCCCTGTCTTTTTTTATGGGCGAATCCAATGTGAGAGCTACCATCTGATCAGCACTGCTGGTCATAGTGTTGGTGTCAGTGACCCAGTGCTCCCCCCAGAGTATAACATCCAGGACTTTGAACATGAAACGTATAATGTGAGTGTTGCTGCACTACATCAATCATAAACTAAAAGAAGATCCTTGTGGTGCCAAAGCCAAACTCTCAAACATGAAGCAGCAGGTAGGCTTTGAACTACCTACACAAATCCAGTTCTGTCCCTACCTGGGTTCATTGTTGGGACCTGTGCAAAAATTAGGCTGGACATATAATTAAAGACTAAGCACATTATATATGCCATGTTAAGCATCCAATTAACATTTGTACTGCCTAACTAGTACTTGGGCTTCCTTTTACATTCCTCTAAGCTGCTGGGTATGGGTGAAATGTTGTGACAATATGTTTCAAGTTAATTATGCATTATTCAGATTTTTATTTCTAAGCTTTGAATCACTGCCTTTTAGCTTAATTGAAAGTCCCCTTGTTGTATGACTGACCTTTTTATTAGTCGTTGTTTTATAAAAGCCCCCCACTGCCTGCCACCCAACTACACTAAGAGGGCTGAGCCTTTCAGCCCTTTGAATCCAGGATCTCTACTTTGATGTTTTACTGTGACAGGTGTTTGATTGCCTACCTGAAACTCTCTCTTCTACTGGGTCATCCGTATTACTTCCTGCCCTGTTTCCTATACAGTTAAACACCATTTTTGCTTTCCTTTCTTAAGTCAAGCTTTCTGCATTTAGCAGATGTCCACAGTGACATTCCTCACTTCCACTTAAGTATTTAAAATGAATTTAAATGTTATCATTAAGAACAGCATTTAAAAGCTATTAGTGTGGATGAGTATTTCAGTATAGATCAGCTCTCCCCGTTTGTATTTCTCTTTCAGAGAAAATTGCTTTGACTTTCACTCCCAAGACTGGTTTTGGGTGATTGGGGAAGCTGTGCTTCCCCAATGCAATTAAAAAGACATTTTGATGGCCATGAAGTGGTGGTGGGAAAAAAAAAAAAAAAGAAAAAAGAAAAATAAATGTTACCACGTTTGAAATAAAACTGGCATTCATTATTTCTCCTTGCCGCAGATGTCAGCTTACAATTCAGAGTGGAGGTAGAACTAGGAAACCTATTTAGTGTTAGGAGCAACACTATTGTTTACCCCATAGATTTTCACCAGGTTTTTTCCATATTCTTGCCAATACTAAAGGCGACCACAATTCTATGTGTCTCCCAAGCTGTGTTGCTAAGGGACAGACTGTAGACACATGCTGTGATCTGCCACAAATAAAGCTTAAAATGCTGATTTCGTCTGGTTATTAGCACATTGCTGGTACAAAATTGCAATGGTTTTTTGGCCATGAAAAAAATACAATCTGTATTCTAATCCCAAATAAAGGTTTTAGGATTAGTGATTTTAGAGTACCATGAAATTGTAATGCTGAAACACCAGTCTGTGCTGTAAGAGACTATTGAGAATTCAAGAGCGGTGCTTGTAATTTCAGGAGATAATTATTTCTCTGATAAGATCTTCCATGTAAAAGACTTTGTATGTTTTTGTATTGGTTTCCTGAACAGACAAATAGTTTTCATTTTATTTCCTAATTATAGAGTTATGCAACTTGCAATATAGTTGTCTTTTGTCACATAGTTCATACACATCATACTACCATATGCCTCATAATTAAATAACTCAGGTGTGGAGTAAAAAATAACAAAGGCAAGTTGGTGAAAAGAAGAGAAGAAAGTTGAAGAAAGCTGCGCTCCCTGGATTCAGTCAGAGAAATAAGGTCTGGAGGCCTTTGGAAGACAAAGGCTACCTGGAAAAAGGAAACAATGCCAGCAAAAGATTCTGTGATCTCATAAAGCTTTTCATGTAGGAAGGCAGCTAGAAGTTGCAACAGGTTCATTCCCACACAAATAGAGCAGCTGAAGCTAAGGACTGCAGCAGATGGCAAAATATTACCCATCAGTTGTTGTTACTGTCATATTTGTGTAGCCCCTGGGGTCTGAAACTCAGATGAGCAAGAACTCTTTGCCACCATCTACTGATGAACTGGGGGAAGAGACATAACTAATTTTCACAGATAATGTTCATGACAGGACGGACACTTTTGAAATTTTGCTTACAACTCATTGAAGGGCAGGAATTAAAGGAAAACAAACTTTCATTGTCTTCACAATGCCTCTAAGAATCAAAGAATTAGCTTTTGTGTCACTGGATTACATAGAACATGGGTGGGGGTGGTGGGCAATGAATTAAAGAACTTGATTTTCATTCTATTCCTTCTATTTTGTAACGAACTGAACTCTTCAAAGTGAAACTGGAGAATGAAGCTGTCCTGCATGAGGAGGGACAATAAAGAGGTGAAAAGATATCTTTATTCAGTACCAACAGAGATTTAATTAATGCAGGAGCGAGAAAAGCCTGGAGATCCCAACCTTGCACTACACATATAGGTGACTGTATCCTGAGGCAAGATCCAGAGCCAGCAAAGTGCTGGGAGATGATAGAGAAGAGACCAGTGGTAAAAAGAGGGCACTATCCCAAAAAGACACAACAGCACAGGAGCAACATGTCAAGGGACAGCAGAATGGCTGCTTAGGGCACACCTTTCCTCCCTAGCCAGAGTCAATCCCACCTAAGTGCTCTCCTACTCTGAGACATCACCAGGTCCTGTTGAGGTCACCTGGGGAAAGGGCTTCATTTCCTTAGGTTTATGGAGAGTGTCTGAAGCACATGTTCCTTCAGTGGAATCCTGTTATTCCATTTGGTATCGGATTTCTTGATGCCAGCAATTTTTTGCAGAAAAAAATTCACTTTATAAATATGTCATCACCTTACCTTATTGAGGTGCCCAGTATACATTATTAAATAGTAGATTGTGGAGGCAGTCTCACAGGAAAAAGAAACTCATCTGTGTCTCTTAATAACTAGGCAAGTATTTCTAGGAAATGTTCCTCTTTTTATTTGAAGGTACAATGTGCCATTTTTCAGGGATAAATAAGCGGGAGGTGAATGTTAGGAGCAAGGACAAGGTCTCTAAGTAGTCTCTTGTAAATAGACACGAATGTGCCATTGATGTGCTTCAAGCCACCCAGAAGCATGTAAACATGAGTAACCCATAACTGGGGCTGAATAAATACAGCCCAACTCTCCATACAGCGTCTTGACAGCTTGAAATTAAAACCCTGTCTGCCTGCCAAAGGTGGAGGAAAGAGGGACAGAGCAACTTCAATGCAAGCAACAGGGGAAGAAGAGTGTTGGGGCCTAACAGAGCTCTTTTGCTTTCTTCTAGATTTTCCTACCACTTTTTTTTGTGCAGTATCCTTGAGAAAAATCACAAAATTGGGGATTATGTTTTTTATTTAGGGAAAGCACTTGGCATTATTACAGAGGCCTTGAAGGACTGGCTTCTATCTGATGCAAAGACCAGCAATCAGGAGAGCAGTGCTAGAGCCTAAGGTGCTCCAGACTCCACAGAAAATGGATTTGTTTAGTTTATAAATGCAAAGAGAATTTCTCCTATACAGGAGGAACCTCAGCTTCTCCAGATAAATCACATTGAAATCCATAAGATCTGCACATCACGTTTTCATCTCACTCACCACACTCTGCCGTCTCTCTCTTGCATTGAATTGATGCAGAAATAAAACTAGCCCTGACTCATTGTTATTTTCCTAAGGTGAAATTCTCTTTCTTCTTGCTGCTTTACAAGAGAGGCATCTGTAAACACATCTAACTCTCATTCCTATTGTATAAAAACATGCTGTCAACAGTTCTGCTCTCTGCATCCTCAGCTTCTAGCTGAGCACAGGATTAAGATGGACAGTCTTAGCTATCTTACCTTCCTTTGGCATTTCAGCACTTTTTATTGTTCCAAATAACGCAAACTCCTTAGCAGTAATGCAAGAAGCTTGAAGTCTGAAAGAGGTCCAAAAGGGCAAATAGTAAAAGAAAACTCATTAACAGAAATTTTTGAACCTCAGCATTTTAGTTCAGATGGAGTTAAGTTGTGGAAGAGAATTGGGACAAGCTTGTGGTTTTATTTACTTTAGCTTGTTCTGTTTCCTATCGATTGAAATTTGATGACCCTTAAAAACATTTTGCCCCTCCAAACTCCAAGCTTTTATGGAAAACACAAAAATAAAATCCAAACCGTATGAACCAACATTCAACAGCTGCATGGTATTACCACCTACCCACCCCGCACCTGCTCAAGCTAATATTTTCAGTCTGCCCCAGTCCTCCATTTCACTTTTTCCCCTGCCAAAAAGTGAGATAATGTCTTTTGGTGTTCCAGGGCAGGAAGAGAAAAGTGAGTCAACTCTGCGTGTCCAAATTACTTGATGACCACATCTCATTTTTAGATGCCCTCATCTGTGTTGCCTGTCTCCACAAAGAAAATAGAGGCACAGAAATGTTTCTCAGCTCAAATGAGGGCCACTGAATCAAAGTCCTTGCAATCCTGAACTGTACAGACTAATACTTTGGAATAAAAATGAATCCTCATGTCCAAAATTTCCTGCCTGAACCCTCCAGCAGGGAGGTTCGTAGGTTGGATTGGGGCTGGTTTAGCCCAGTGCTACAGGGAGGAGTAGATAGAACAAAATCTTCATCCCATGGAAAGTGGTGTGTCCTTCCCCTGAAGACAAATTTTATGTCATACCTTCCCCAATGATTCAGACTTCTCAGGTGTTTAGACTTTCTTTGCTGGTTAGATGAAATGTCCATTAGAGCTCACTGTCAGCCAAAACTAAGCAGCTGAAAATATTCATACGATGTATTAATCAATTTAATTTACCATGGTCTATTTGTATGTCATAATGACTTCTTAAAAGGCTTGCCTGGTGGCACAGAAATCTCAGAGGAAATACTACTGTGTAGAGGCAAGGAGGGCATTTCTAATTAATAAAAGAAGTCTCTAAATACCATTTTCCTAGCTCAGCACTTTCATGATTGGTACAGAGAAAAAGTACTTATAATTCTCAGTAACATTATCTTCTTTTCTCATGGCTTTCTACCTCAACTATTTGGACTTTTTTTCCCCAAAATGGTACACATTATGAACCCACTTTTCCTTGACACCTAAAAGGTAGCAAATTATAACAATGGTAAGAATATTTTGTAGCTTTCCACTTTTATTACCTCTAAATGCACCATTAAGTGTAAATTGATTGTAGCAGAGAGTACATTAATTTGACGGCAGTACAAAGCCCTGAATTCCTGCTGATACCGCACGGCTTTCAGGGTGACTGCAACATTGCTTCCCCAGAAGAACCTGAGTAACACTTTTGGGTTGGCCCACTAGCACAAGGGGCCCTGGAGTCCTAAAGAACGGCAGGATTGTATTTTGCAAGCCTGTGAAATCAAGTTTAGCATTTCTCCCCCAAGTCACAGGTGACAGGACTAGAGGAAATGGCCTCAAGTTACGTTACGCCAGGGGAGGTTCAGGATGGATATTAGGAAAAAATTTTTCACTGAAAGGGTTATCAGACATTGGAATGAACTGCCCAGGGAGGTGGTTGAGGCACCATCCCTGGAGGTGTTCAAAAGACGGGTTGATGTGGTGCTGGGAGATATGGTTTAGTGATGGTGTTGCCTTTTGTTTGTTGTGTGGGTGTTTATTTTTGTCAGAATTAGGTTGACGGTTGGACAAGATGATCTTTAAGGTCCCTTCCAACCTAGAAGATTCTGTGATTCTGTGATTCTGTAATTTCACTTCTCAGACCCACACAGACTCTTTCATTCACTTGTTACTCAAATTCCCATTTCGGGATTTTGGATGTCATGCCATTTCCTAGATTATTCTGTAGAGTCTTATTTTGCTCTCTCTGTAGAGAGCAACAATTATGTCCTATGTGAAGACTTGACAACCAGCGCATTCTCTTCCAGCACAGGCCATGGCAGTATAGACATACCCAAGCTAGTTTTTAGCCAGTCTATTCAAGTACTGGTGCTGTGACCCTTGGAATAAAGCACACCCCAGAGCCTATCCCAGTATCATCGCACACCCCTGTGGAGCCCCAGAACCTCTGGGGCCAGCCAGGATTGTGATGTGAATGTGATGACAAAAAAAAAAAAAAAAAAAAAGGCTGCTGGACAATGTCCGGTTAAATCCCACATGTAGAAGAAAAAGAGAAACAGGATCATCACCTTGGTTTGTCTAGAGATGGAAGAGAAACTAAAGGAGTAGCAATTGTACTTTCAGTGGCAAAATACCTCCCTTTTTAGAAGACTTTACAGTTCCAGCTAGAGTCAGAGAACACTCCTGATACGTTTCCTCAACCTGACCACTCTGAGTGACTTCCCAGTCTGAAGAAGTGTTTTCTTTATACATAAAACCAAGCAGGTTCCTAGTCAGGCTTAGATGAAAAGGTATCATTCCCCTCCTCATCGCTGTCTCCGGTAACAGCCTGCTATCAGGGCTTAGCTGCTGATTGCTGATGTGCACATGGGAAGAATAAGCTAGCTGCAGCCAGGTTGCTTTTAGAGAAAACTCTTTGTCAGAAACCTGTTGTGTTGTCAACGCTGTAAAAGAGATGACTCAAGCACCAGAAGGAGATGTACTTATCTTATTTACTAAGGTAAATAAGTGCAATTTGAGCTCAGTCCATTTTCTGGCTTTAGTTTAGAGATCATAGTCAGGCTAAGCCCTTCTCCAATATTGTATCTAGCAATAAATAATAAAGGGAGCTGGCAAGCTCAACTCTTTTTCCGTGACCATGAACTGAACCCTGCACTCATGATTTCCCTTTGACAGTGGACTTTCACTGCTCAGAGTGACATTTGGAATCATTCAATCCACCTGGTCTGGAGCACTAATGCTTGAGCAAACCAGTGATTCTGCTGTTGTCCAGACAACACCACATCACTCTGTAACATTTTCATCTCTCCAGGAATAACAGCACAACTTCAGACTTTTGTTTTTGTCTTGTGAGAGCTGAATTCTCTGGGCTGATGGCTTTTGACCAGGAGCATCAATGAGTTTTTTTACACTCTGCTTGTGCAAACACGTCCTTCTGCAATTTCCTAAAGTTAAAAAAATGTCACCTTAAATACTAAAAGCAGTTCTACATTTTCTTTCAGGCCAGGTTTCTATAAAGAACATATGGTGGTACCTTAACTTCTCTAAATTTTAGATTGGTCTGATATATATTATTTTAAAGCATGCAAAAATTAAACTTCTCCCTCAAAAGAGTTTTCTACAGAAATTAATTAAACTAGTAATAGAGACTTGGAATATTTCATATGTTTACATATGTATATAAAAATAAATAAATCAAGCTAGTGGTAGAAATGAACTTTACGATGTAGATCCAAGCCCTTTCTGTGATCAGTTTTGCCTGAGGATTTGAGCAGAGATCTGGGTATTACTGTGACCTTCCAGTTAACTGCTTGGAAGTCTCTCATGTAATTTCATGTTCTGTGTGAATACTGAAATCACAGATGCTTTTTTGGTGAGTGTATAGGGATTTATCATCTCTGTTTTCCTCCCAGAGAATAAAAACCCTATAATTTCATAAAAAATCTTTTTACATTGAAAAATCATTCCAAAAGGTAATTATTGACCATCTCTAAAATTTATACCATCTTTGGAATATTCTTTGAAATTGCTGAGGAAAAGTAGTAATAATAGGTCATGTCTTCATTTTTATTGCTTCTGTCTCAAAGTTGAGAAACACTTTGCATTTAAGAATTATAGTGAACCACAAAAACTTTTTACACCAAGTTGTAAATCCTTCTGTTTTATTACAGTAAACATAAGGGTCTGACTTTCTTGGCATAGGTAGTTTTATTGCATCTATTACTAACAACATATGTCAGCTAGTGAAATCCAAATCATTGGGGGGGGAAAGTTATATAATTTTCAGTGGGTTTTACTGAAAGCTGAGAGTTTGAGAAGCTCAGAGACCATGGAAATGGTTCTTTTATATATATAAAAAATACAAAAGCATTTACTTCGTTCTCTTTCACTATTCTATGAATTTTTTTCCCCAAAATCTTTCTTGAGCAGACCTTTTTCTATTTTCCAATACTAGATCTGACATCAAATTACTTTTTTTATCTTAAGCATTTAAGTCCATTGAACAAAAACATACAGAGGTTTTCACACTTCTACTCACCTGATGACTTTCTTTTTCTTTGTATTAAAGAAAGAAAAGGAAGCAAAAATTCCAGTGTGTAAGTACTTTGCAATTGGCAATCCTTGTTTGGCGAGAGAGTGGCTTAAAAGGGATTGAAAAACCAAAATGGATTTTTCTCACTGCAGACTCTTTCTCTTTCTTTCTAGGCTGGGATACATTTCTAATCTGTGTAGGGAATTAACTCCTTCAGTTTGAATTTCCTCCAAGCCAGGGCTCACTCACAGATGAATTCACCTTATGCCTCACGTCTCGGATACCACCCTTATTGCAAATCAGGGCAGGTCTTGTTTAAGACTAAGACACCTACATCTAGATATCTACCTGTAGGCATGTGAAAAAACACTGGGTTTTTCAGACATCAGTGATCATCAGTGATACCCTACAGCATCAAAGACCTCTTTGTGGATCTAGCTGATGAGATACAGTCTTATGGGAGACCCCTACTCTTCCCAAGTGGCATGCACATGCCATGGAAGATAAAATTCACCTAAAATTCACGTGTATGTGAGCTACAGCATCCTACCCGGGGTGTCTATGAACTGGGATGGCTTATGAGGGTCTAGTCAGTAGATTCAGAGGAATCCGGTAAGCAATGCAACTAATAGGTACCTACTTCAGTGTGAGCTAAAATCTCCCAGAGTTACATAAAATAAATTGTAGTCAAAACTAAAGAGTTTAAAAGGTCTAACAGGGAGATGAGAGGTTTTGTTCCTGTCTCAGTATGGCCATTTCAAATCCAGTCAATGCCAGGCTCTGAATAGCAGTCTCCGCTAACAGGCTTTCAAGTATATCCAGGTCATTTTTTTGGTCTTTTTTTTTCAGTTTGGGTATTCTTTTCCGATAGTACCACAGTACTACACATTTTTAAGGGGTTCAATGCAGACTCCTCATCCACTTGTAATCTGTCTGTGTCACAAGAAACAGAGGGCAAAATTGTTTCTAACACTGCAGTCCAGAGATCTCTGCCTTTTTAAACTCCGAGAAAGAAATATGTTGTAAATTACATACTACAATGGCCAGAAAGAATATGTAGTCATATAATCAGCCACAATATGACTGTAAGAAGGCATTGGACTGCATCTAACTTTTATTGAAACACCAAAGTCGTCTAAAACCTCATATCACCAGGGGTATCTTTCAGACCAAATACATGCTACGGCCTGTAAAAATTAAGCTAGTCATTATAAACTTAATCTGCGGTCTGAATGGCAAAATTGAAAAGCACTCAAGCGTTAAACTGTGCTTCTTAAAGGCAAAATAATAAACCAATATGGTTAATAAATAAATAGCTTTAAAGATTGCTGGGAGCAGGATCGCTGGGCTGAGCATTTCAGTGGAAATTGTAATGTATTATGGCTCTCAGTAAAGTTGAATGTCTTCAGTAGGCTGCTTTTGCCACTAGCTGGTTTGTAACCATTATTGGCTTTGTGGAGAATCTTATACACCCTTTCTGGCTTATTTGTTTGTCTTTTTTTAATTTAAGAAAGTTGGGTGGTTTTGTCAATGTGAAGTGCTGCTTGGAAACTGATTAACTCATCCTTAAAACACATAACCTGCTTGACAGTAAAGTTAATTAATGCTTAGTAATATTTTTTTTTGTTGTTGTTCATTGGTCAAAGATCTTTATTGGGTTAACTCTATTCTAATTAGTTCTCTTAATGAAAGTGACCTTGGCTACTGGGTTCATAAATAGAATGAGAACAACAGAAATAAGCATATACATATTTGTCCATGTTCCAGCCTCTTAAATCTGACATGGTACAATAACTCACAGAGGTTAAACTCTGCCTTGCACCACTGTGTCTGAAAAAGAAATCTCTGAGTTCTTTCATCATCTTTGATAACATATGCAACATCAGTTGCAACACTTTAACCTTCAACAAGACTTCACCATATGATCAGCTATTAATTTTAATGAGACTACTGCTGTATGAAGTACTCTTTTGTGTTGAACTGTGCTTAAATCCGTAAAATGGGCCAATCTGAGGGTTACTGTGGTGCTGGCCACAGGCTAGGCTCTGAAGTATTTAGTCACCTGAAATCCGACCTTACCCCAAGCAAGGCTTCATAGATTTCAGGCAGTAGGATCACTCATTTACTGAAGGTATTTTGCAGAATGAATTAGCTGTATGTATCATTTTTTTATTTTTTTAATCACCATTACATTTGCGGCCCCGTTTTACCACGATTAAGACACCATTATTCTCCAAACAATTCTACAACATGCATGAAATCAACATTGAAGTACTTTGCTCAATGGTGATGAGACTAAAAAGAAAGAAAGAAAAAAAAAGACAATCAAAATCTGGCTGTTGTCATTTATCTCAATGAAAAGGGATGGTAATCATTTGCATTTACAAATGATGGCTGTGCTTTATGCCCAGACAGTAGAGAAATGCTGCAGATGAGGAAAATGGGTTATCATGAGCTGAATAACTAAGATCATAAAGAGATTACAATATAGCTGGGATTCTGCTCCCTGTCTTCTCAGATCCAATGATCAGATAAAATTCTTGAGCTCAGAGACAAAATGCAATAGAAAGACAATGACAATTGTTTGTCAATATTAAGACAGTTTTCCAGCACAACTCTGCTATTTTGCAGATAGCATGGTTCCACTATTCCACTCTATGTATAGAGAGATGCAAAGAGTTGAATCACTATAGTTTAACCATTTGCCCACAAAGCCACGTTAACTGACCATATGCTTGCTCCTGCCATGTTGCAAATAGCTTGTAACTTAAAGGCGATCTCTCTCCTCCTGATGCCTACATTTTGCTTTCAAAAAAGCAGAGGAACCACTTCCCATGTTGAAGCTGTTTTCACAGCTCTGACTACTTAGTCTATCTATAATGGGTATAAAATAGTTGGATTCTTTTGCAGATGAAATCCACCTAGACCGAATTTCAACAAAAAGATCCAGGCAATTTTCCTTTTTCCTCTTAGTTTTGACTATATTTATACCTTCCCAGTAAGGTCTATGTTGAAACAACCTGAAAAATTTCCAAGTGAAGCTCTTTCACTTCCCTCACTTCACATCCTAACCCATCTAATCGTGTGCAATTATGGATGAGGCTGTTGCCTGGTTATGATGCGAAACACAGACCGCATTTCCTCAGTTTGTTATCCTGTCAGCTCTTCTGAGCTGGAAACTTTAGCAAAAGTCCCAAATAAGGCAAAGTTGCATGTCATTTGGATCTTTAACAACAACATTTTTCTCCACTTTATCTTTTTCTTAACCACAGATATTTTCCCCCATTATCTGGAATTTATGCTAATTTTGGCCTAATTAAGCAGTGGACATTTACTGTTCACTATCATTAGGTTCAGTTGAGCCCATGGAGGGTGGAATGGCTAGGCACCCCAGTTAAGCAGAGTTCATTGCAATATATTCTACATGAATGCAGGCAAAAGAGGACAATTTCATATGCAAGGACACACTTCCCAAGGTGCTGCTGAAAACCATTTAATCTATTTTTTTCAAGACAGACATTCTTCCTTCATCCAACTTCCATAATGCTTCTGGCATTATTATTTGTGAGACAATAGCCATTGAGGTGACACTCTGCTGTGGATGTGCCGTCTCCCAAGTCTCTTAGAAGGGGCTGTGTGTTTTCCCTTGAAGGGGAAGGAGCCATCAAGGCTTAGCAGAGTCCTTAAGAAGTCTGACAGGAAAGTAGATGCTGGATGAGATAAGAGGACTGCAGGCTGACATATGCAGAGAAAAATGAGATGAAGTCACAAAGTATTTCAGCAAAACTGTCTTTAAATTTTATTTAAAATGCCTTTGTATGTTTTTTTCTCTGAGTTCAGGTCCAGCTGCAGCCAATTTAGGAGATCAAAACCACAAACAGGTTCAACATGATCCTAATATGAGTTAATGCCTGGATGTACTACATAAATGCATATACATGAAAAACACTGTAAGAGTCCAGTGCCTTACAGTCTTGTCAATTTATAGACATGAAAAAGCGTCTTCCTCAGAATTAACAAATAACTTAAGCAGTGCTAGTAAAACTTGGAAGAAGAGCAGCAGGAAGAAAATAAAATGTTGTTCCCACCCTCATGTTGAATATAGAGTCACATAATAAAATATTGGAAAGGACTTCTGTCAGTCATCTAACTGCTCCTGCTAAAAAACAGGGCAACTTCAGAGTCGTAAGAGGCTTCTGAGTGCCTTGTCCACGTGAGTTTCGAGCAACTCCAAGGATGGAGATCCCACAACCTCTCTGGGCCCCTGTTCCAGTATTCATATTTTGTGTCCTACAACTTGTGCCAATTGTCCAGTTGTCTATTTTGTGTGCATCTCTGAGAAGTTCTGCCTCCATCTTCTGTATAGCTATCTACTAGACAGAGGACAGTGCGTCCTTCCTTAGCCTTTTCTCCAGGATACATCTCTGCTACATCATGTGTAACAGACCTTTAACCAACCTCACTTCTCTCCTCTAGACTCCCCCTTTTTGTCAAACTCTCTCCTGTACTGAAGGCCAAAACTGGAATTAATTTTACCAGTAGCTTTCTCCCGTTAACCTGAATGTCTAAACAATTCCTGTGTTTATTCTTTAACATGGTCACTGAGCACAGAGAGTCAGTAAGTTAATCGTTATCAAGAATCTTCCAGTGAGAAGATTTGTCTAAGAAAAAATATACTGCCAAATTATTAGATTAATTAATAGATAAATCTCAACAAAATCAATGGGAGCTAGATCAGAGCCTTGTCTCACTACTCCAGTGTTATGGCTGACAGAGACAAGCCAAGAAATAGAACAATATTCTCCATTGCGAATGACCTCTCTCAAACTCAGTGAGACTTTTTGATCCTGGGGAATCGACAATAAAATGGCTTGTTGTTTGCATCAGGACTGTCTGAGCTCCTGAGGGCTGAATGTAATATCAGGGCCAGAAAAGGGGGCAGAGAGGTCATCAGCAATTGTCAAAAATGCTCCAAAACACAAAATCCAGGACTTTCCTGCTTCATGACTAGGCATTAGCTTTCTCACAGGTTATTGTACCTGGGAAGACTGCATTACTTTGTCTCTCTAACTTTCAAATCACAATACAGAATACAATACAGTAAGGCAATATCTCATTAACATGTTCCCCAGTTGAGGGAGAATTGCCAAGAGATTTCTTAGTGAAATTCTAACTCATTTTAAGTGTGGACAATATGATACAAACATTGTTTTTAATAATGTCATGAAACTAGGATTATTTTTTTATTATTATTTTATTATGAGACTGAGAGGATGACACTTACAGGAGCTAAAGCAAGAATTAAATTCTTCTGCAATAGGAGCTCCTAATGACTTTACACAATGTTGCATAAGAAGAAACAGTGTTTTACTTCTCCCATTCAACAGTAAGTTTCTCTGGTGCCCATTGTGGGATAATCCTATTCCAACATGAAGGAAGTACACTCTGTCTCTCCGCAGAAGTTGATTAATTAATCAGCAACCAAGGCACATTAAAAAAAAAATAAAATATTTTTACTTTCAGAGATGCTTACAGAGAGGATTGTGTTGCTTCTTTTCCCTAAAGATATCTTCTTTACCTAAAGCTCCCATTGATTTGAGCTTGCTTCCAAATTGTGGAGAATATGGAAATTTTGCAAATCAGATAGATGTTGTTCAGCTAAAAGCACAGGACATTAACTGACAAAAGATATTATCAGCTGCCAGATTTTCCAGGACTTTCCATGTGACCTTACCTTCTCTCTGCCTCAATCCTGCATAAATGAGGATGATTTCACTGCCTCTATTTTTTGAGTCTCTTTTCTTTTTAGGTCTTCAGTGCAGAGGCTTCTTGTTGCTCTGTATTTGTAAATACCCTGGAAAACAATGCCCTGAGCTCAGCTCATCCCTTTAAATAAACCACAGCAAACATTTTCCATCCAGCCATTAATAAACAGCATTGTCTTTCCTCCTTATTAACGGGATGTCTTTCACTCTGAGTTGAGAATTCTTTTCTTCATCTTCCTTTCGCAACAGTTTGCAGATAATGTGGTTTGAATATTTTTTTTCCAAAACGAATAAGCAAAGAAAGACAAACTTGTTACCATGGCTCAGCAAGACTCCATTTAAGAACTCGATGATACAAACAAACCAGAAAGATGAATGTAAATAGTGTTCCAATTAAGTGGGACCCAGGATGTCTCCGTGGGTACATTATAGGATGCAGCGGAGGTGGTAATGTTGAAGAGGTAGCTAGGAATAGCCTCCAGCATTAAAAATTTAAGCCTGCAACTCGTTCACAGCTGTGACTGTGCATGCACGAGGAGAGAAATGACACAATTGAAAACAGAATCGGCATATGTCTGCCAAACTCATCCCAAAGAAGAGGAAAATTAACCTCTGTGTTCCCAGTAAGAGTGAGAGTTTGCTGCAAAGTTCATCAGAGCTGTCTAATGGCAAAAGAAGAAACAGCAGAGGCTGGTAGAGGAACAGCAATAACTACTACTCAGTATAGAACAGCCAACGGGGCTGAAAACTAGAGCATGGCCTCCCTGAAGGCCAAACTAGTCCTGTTAACTGTGGGTGACAGTCAGTCATACCTGCGCATAGCTGCTTGTGGGTGGCAGTGCATTGCAGGCCTTCCACGGTTAAAACAGAAAAAAAAAAATTAAAAAAAGAATCACATTTAAAGTGTTGTGGTTTGTGTAGTTGTGTGACAAAGCTTGATTTTGCTAGGAAAGAATGGCAGGGGGAAACATGCTTTAAGGGCGGGTGTTGAAACTAATCACTTGCAAGACTTCCCACGTGAATGCAGCCAAGTGACTTAACTTTTTCTTTTATGCTTTGCTAGGTGAACCTGCTCCTTCTTGGGAAAGCAGAATTGTTCCTGATCTTATTCATAACTACTCATTGTTTTGTGCATTTTTTTCCATGTATGTCATTTAGTCTCGATGAACCTTTTTTTCATTTGGGTTTAGTTTATATGGTAGAGATGGCCCTACCCCAAGGTTACTAACTTATTCTGTAATAGTCAGGCAGAACATTTGTCTTTCCGGATGAATATCAGAGCTATCATGTCTATGTTTATAGCCTGTATTTGGATTATTTCTTAACAGGAAAGAGCCACCAACCATTCCTTGGAAAGCTCAGCCATTCCTTTTGTCAGATCAGACATGTCTGATTCTAAAATTAAGATATGGATCAGCTCTAGATTTGATGTGAGGGGAACGGGAAACAGCACAGACTCATCTCCATCTCTTGGTAAGATGACAGTCCTTGCCAGGGACTGTTATAACTAAGGACAAAGTGACCTGTGGGATTCTGTGGTCTCCAGGAATAAAAACCCTTCAAGGATATGTCGACAGTCCATTATGTTAACAGGAAACACTACTGGGTGGGATGCTCTGAAATACCTGATATACCCACAGTATTGGATAACAGAATTACTGTCCTCCCCTGAAAGGCAATGGAAAAAAGCTACACCTCTAGACTCAATAGCTGAGGAGGCAATGGGTTACTCATTTGAGAAAGAAGACCTCAATATTAAGAAGGGAAGATTGACCCTAATGAGGGAAAAGGTTGTCACTTTATGGAGAAAAGCCCACAGTCAGAGCAGCCACAGAGAGAGGAAACAGCAGGACTGTGGGTCAGTATTTGGGTGTGCAGGAGATGGACTGAGTCTAGCTCCAAAGGCTACTTGTAATATCCTGAGTATCCTGAGACTCATCTTTCCCTGGAACCTCCTTAAAGGAGATGTATTCATTTATGATTTTACCTTCCCCTGGGCTATGTTACATTTAGGATGGAGTAAACTGCACTCCCGATGAACCTCGTGTTTGCTGTGGGTGCATTGTGTTTCTCCATTTAGGATATTGTAAAGTCTGGCTCTCAGTGGAGCTCTCAGATGAGCCACCCTCATTACACTGTTATTGTTACTCTTTTGTCTTTGGCTCTCTGTTGTGTATTGCAGCTCACATGAACATTTCAATAAGATGCCAGCTCATGTGGGCAAAAGCACTGAGCTATCAATTTTGTCATGAGCTGGCTGCACTTACTATGATGAAGCAATCACTCATCAGAGGAAATAAACCACAGCCAGAGGAGGTGGAGGGAACTGTTCAAGCATCTGAATGCACATAGGGAGTAACTCTGGCTTACAGTAGCCTGACACCAGAAGCTACCTGAAAGACCATAGCAACAGATATTCCACAGAGGTCTCAGTTGTATTTGCAAAATCAACAGGACCACAAAATAGTAAAGGCAGAGTGTTAAACAGCCCTTTTTTTTTTTTTTTTGCACTCAGTTCTGAAGAAAATGTAGGCAGCAGATCAACTAAGCTCAGAGAATCTCTTTGGATTACCAGAGCACTGTTACTTGCCCAAAACATCCCTTCATTTTAGAACTGCAAATCAGACATATTCCGCCAGAGACAGAAAACTAAACACATCTTTGAATTAAGGGGGCAGTTGATGGTTTCTGGTTGAATTTGTTGCAAATGGTAGATGGGCGCAGGTAGTGAAACCAAGGTAGGTGAAGCACTGTTAGAAACAGCTCAGACTGGAATGAGGTCGTGACTTCATGTTCTCAATGTCTATTTCTTCCCATGGTGTAACAGCAATGAGTGACCTGATAGCTTGTGTTAAAGGTTTGCTGAAAACCGCCTTCTGTGACACATTTAGGGCAGCCAGTTCCCATTCAGTTCAGCCCGAAGTTTTACATGAGTGAAAACACACAAAAAACATCTGGGGCCTTGTTCTGTACTTCCACAGCCCAGCCCTTGCAGCGGCCTTCATTTTATTGTTTTTACTGTTCACAGAGGATTCATCTCCAACAAAATTAAAGATGTAGGCTGCTTCGTAAGGCTGCAAGGTGGTCAGGATATTTGTTTCATTCTCTTTAGTTTTGAGTGATTGCTGCGCCCTGAGTACTCAAAAGCACCACACAGTCACTACAGCAGGGCTCTGTTCCTGCCTCTCCGTGGTGGGTATTCCCCCCAGGAGAATACCCAGGAGAAGTCAAAGAGTTGCCTACAGACAACAAAGCCACAAACACCTCTGGATAATCTTCCACTCACATTCGGACTGCAAGGATCCGCCTGTGTCAGGGGGGTATAAGAGAAGGGTGCTCAGACCCTGAGGAAAGTGGACAAAGCTTCAGCAAGAAGGTAAGTTGCTTTCTCTTGGGCTTTCAGATCCCTCAACTCAGGTCCTGAATTGAGACCTTTGCCTGAAGCCAGGTACCTGTGTATAAAAATAAAGGAGAAAAACAAGTTTCTGAGTGTATGTTGGTTTAGGAATGTAACTAGGATTCTGGTTTTAAATGTATCCTCCGTATAACATTAATCAAAGGCTTGATTCCAGCTCTCATTGGACTGCTTGGCTGCAGGGGTGGGTATTCGAATAGATGTTTTGGAGAATGGAATTAAGCCTCAGCACCCTTTCTGACAGGTGATACCTTATGAAGTCGGTTGAGACAGTGACCAGCTTAGGATCTTTGAATTAAAAGAAGTGGAAAGCCCACCCTAGAGGAAGGCTGACTGAAAAAGGAAGGCCAGAAGCAGTATTTGTGAGTGAAAAGAGAGAAGCTGTCAGTTTCTCAGTAGGAAGAAAAGGAATCTCTGAAATCTTCACATGGGACACAAGCCTAAAAGAGGTTTAAAGGATTTCACATTCACAAGCCCACAAAAAACTTTGAAAAGTGTTAAATTTAATTCCACAGAGATCTTACAACTTTTGCAGGTGTGGTTCAAATTCAGATATTTGGGACCTCTCACACAGTTGTAGCCCCCAAAATTAACAAATACAGGTGAAGAGTCAACTCTGCTTTTACAGCCAGGTTTGTTAGCCCACAGGAGTGTTCTATGCCCTGAGTACAAACACTAGCCTGTGTTTTAAATGCAGTGTTACTACCTATAGGTGAAGATCTATTAACATATATGGCAAAATTCAAACCATGGAAAATGTAAAAGTGGCTAATTCTCTTCAGTGAGTTATTATTACAAAGTGCCAGGGAATGAATCTGAGTTCAGTTTGGTTATTTTTGGATTTATAACATTGACACTCAAAGGAAAATTGGGATGAAAATAGCTCTTTTTAACGTGGTTAAGTGTTCTGGATCCATTTGCCCAACACTTCACCAGGTGGGAGCCTTTTATACCAAGCCTGACATGATGGTTGCTTTGACTTCAGTACAGATAGTTTTGACTTTGAAGAAAATAAGACCAGAATTAGGTCCATGATGTTCTTTAGGCTAGCAGCAATCCAAGTAGCATGAATGGTGGATTCTTGCTTCAAAAAGATTACTCCCTTCTCCAGCCTGTACTTTGACATTGCTTTGTTTGACCAGTTATCTGGTTAACATTACTTTCTTCTTAAAGCTAGTAAGCTGGTTGCGTTTCCACAGTGGATTCCTGAGCTTGCCTATCATGGAAAGGATTTCACCCTTTCTTAGAGGAAAACTGCTGCTGGAGTCCCACAAGTAGCATAAGCAGCGTTTGTTTCTCAGTCTATCACACTTCTAAACAAATGTGAAAAAAACCCAAACAAACAATCAACCCACCCAAACAAACAAATAAACCCAAAACAAAGCAAAACAAAAACCCAAAACAAACCAAAACCAAAATAAACAGAAAAAATCTTGGGGGTTCTTGAGGGCAAAAAGTTCTCAAGCTTAAGGCAAGCAAACTATTTTATCTGTCAAGGGACACTACGTTGCTTCCACAGGTTTAGCTCATGTACTGTATTGGCTTTTTGATGACGTGCTGCACAAGGCTTCTCTTCATGCAAGTGTACCATTTATTCTAGTGCATTGCAATGAGGTAAACTTCCTTCTTTATGACCTAAGGGCCCTAATGTCCTTTTCTTGCATATTCAGGAATGTTTTTGACTGATGTAAATGTTTCCAAGTATACATGGGTTGACTATTTTTTCCCCTGATGAGTGCTGGGGGGTCACATTCCCAGCACAACTGCAAGTCCAATTTGAAATCTGCCCCCCCATTGGTTGCAATAGCCCTCACTGCCACAATCAATAGCTTTTCAGCTTCATGTTTGTTTCTAAATTTGTTGCAAATCAAGTAACTATTTGAAATCCACCCTGTGTAAGGTGGATACATCCTAAATCTGGACACTTTTTACTTCAAAATAGCTAAGGAGGAACAGGGACTCCATGTTAAAATTAAGAGGACAGAAGATAAATCTCATTCTGTTTACTTTAGCTTAAAAGTCTAAGAAAGAGAGGGGATGGTCCTATTCAGCATCACTTCTAATACGCCAAAATAATGCCTATCAATCAGAGCCACTTTATTTGCTTTAAATTTCAAATAAAATAAATCTTCTTCAACTTGAAAAAGTTATTTCTTTTTAAGAAGTTTATTTGTGATTTTTTTTTTATTTTTTTTCTGTGCTATACTTGTGAGACTGCCTGGAAATACTGGTATTCTACTTTGCAGAAACATCCCTCAGGAAATGAGATAGACCATTGAACTTATAGCACTTGACTGACCAAAGCAATTAAGCAAAAATAAAATACAGATAAAACACAGTTTACACAGAATAATGAATGTCATCTGGCCTCAAAGTTATTCTACTAAATGAAGATAACAGCTTTATAATTAAATAACTAAACACTATAATAGCAGTTAAACATGTTTCCTCTCTAGAGCCCATGATGGTGATAATAAGGTATTTATCATATTACAGCAATATTACATACCCTTTTTGTAGTAGGAATGTGAGAAACATGTCAAAATAGATGATCCCATGCACTCAAAAGTGCATGTAATTTTAAGGTTGAAATATCAAAGGCAATATTTGTTTGGCAAGAGAGATTTTGTGTACTAAAGTTAAGTCGCAGGGCGTTTTCAGCTAGACTAGGTTTTCTTTTGTTTTTGAGAGAAACCTGGTAGACTTTGGGTGTTAATAAGAAAATAAATCTGACATCTATTAAAAAATTTTCTCCAGAGGTGTTATGAGCCTGATACTGTCTTCATGCAATACAGACTCATGCATGGAAATGTTTTAAATATTTGTTGGTTTAATATTCAAAAAACAACATCCTTGGACATCTGCTCAGCGTTGAAAAAAAGAGGATTATTAAATTGGTTGTAAGAATTGAAACAGAGGTATTCTTGATAGTTACAACAGCTCCAGGATGATAACTTCTGGGAAGGGAGGAATGGCTCCCCATGCTCACCATGTCCAACTTCCTGAGAGTCCTAGGGATGAAAATCAGGATTTTTTTCAGGATTTGAAGGAGCCCTTGAGTTTATAATGAGGCATCCAGAGATAGAAATAGCCTGCCATTTTCTATGTTTTCGTCTGAAGGATATGATTCTGGAATGTGTCAATAGCAAGCTACGAGGGTCAGGGTCCAGAGCCAGGTTGGCTGTTCCCCTGTCCCACAACAGCAAGAGGCAAAATGGCTGTGAGGGGAGCCAGCTAAGCATGAAACGGACATGGAGTGAAGCAAAGGGAAAGCTTCCCATGACTTTGTTGAAATCTTTAACTGAACCAGAAGTGCTATGAAATATACTTGGGACATTGGTCTGCAAGTAACATCAGTAAATTGTCCACTGACTTCCTCTCTAGACAACAGCTAGGACCCCATCCTACCAATAAGACAGTAAAATCCTGTGGTTTCATTTACTGTTGTGAATCTAAAGGGATCAGGACAGTTCTCTGAAGCTGAGGCAGGCTGGTGTGGAAAAGCACCCTCTTGTTGGCCAGGAACAGACTGGCTTACTGGCAAAAACATGTGGACTACCTACTGGAAATGGTCCTCAGCTTATGCTTGGCCCTGGGTTTGTCTGGGAGAGTGCTAGCTGGTTTGGGCCAGGATTGTGCTACGGACCATTCCAGCAGTGTGTGGACAATTACACTCAGCTGCCTCTGAACATACCTTGGCATTGTCTGGTTTACTGTGCACAGGACATAGAAGAAGTGGAGATACTTGCCTTTGAGTACTCTGGCAGTAAAAACTGGGGTAAGATCTGAGCTCCTCCATCCTGGAAAGTATCTGAGGCAAATATTGGATGAAAAGATCTTAGTGTGAGCTCTCTATGCTCCACAGAGGACAAGCAAGCATCACTTTGCTGCCCAACACTGACCTGTCGAGGGCAAGAGGCATGTTTATTCTATAACAGAGATCATTCCCTGAAGTGCACCTCCAGTGCACTGTGGCGTCTCATGACTCCTGTCGTGTGCCTGTGCGATGCAGAGAAATTGCATTCTCTGAGATGGGTTCATTCCGTTTTGACAAGGAAAACACACGGCACAGTCAATATCTCGGTCCCTCTGTTTGTCACAGTGGCTTTTCATGCCATTCAGTTGCTCTCTGCACTGAAGAGTGCTGCAGGTGGCTCTTCGCAGATGTCTGTGACAGTGACAGATTAGGAGCTTCTTCACTGTTTTGATATCAAATGAGCCTTGCATATGCCTCCTGTTAAACACGAACCTAAACAGCAGGATTAATAAGAGTAGCAATTGGAACCCTCATCTCTGTGTGATTTCATTTCAGTCATGATCCTGTTAGTGTTGAAATAAATCAGATGTGTCTGCTAAGTTCAGCTGAAAAACAGACAACTTATTTAGTAACATCAGTAAGGATTTTTGAACCCGGCTTTAGGGCTATCTGCAAGGAAACACACAATGGGGAGTATGTAAAACTGAGGTGCATAAGTCCAAACCTCTCCCATTTGAGACTACTTCACTCTTTACTTTCACCGCTCAGATACCTCAGTTGTGTTTCTGTATTTCATTCTGTGCAGGACTGGCCAGATTCATAAGCTACAAAAAGCTTTGTCTACCTGCCCTGAAGCATCTTAGAAGACACCTTCCCTGAAAGTCTGTCATCAGACTTGAGGTGGGTTCAGCTGTACCATCCCCTTTCTCAGGTAGATGTGCCTAGCAATTGGGAAAGGAAGCAAATGAGGTAACTCTATTTTGGACATGGGGTAAATATATGAACAGTTCTTGGGGGACAGGAAAGTCCCTCTCAGTGAGACCTCTAAGCTCTAGGTTGCAAGGAAACTCTCACATATTCTTTGCTCTGAAGTAATTCTAGAATCATAGACTCGCACGAGTCTGGAAGGGATCTCTGGATGTCATCTACTTCAATCCTCTACTCAAAGCAGGTACAAATTCAAAATTAGTTCAGGTTGCTCATGGCATTGTCCAGTTGAGGTTCCAGTACCTCCAAAGACACTGATATTGCAACTTCTTTGCGTTTTTTCACACAAGAGAGAATAGTTTCAGAAGGAGGAATAGAACCCCCCCTCCTCCCTACACCCAAATAGGTGGATTTTGTTCTTGGAGGTGGCTTCGAATAAGTCTATACATCTGTGACACTGGAACCAGCTCTCCCACATAGTGTGCTCAGCAGTGAAAGGCACATAAAAGTGCATCACCAAAACTGCTCTCTAGTAATAGATCAGAGGATGTCTTGAATTGGTGAAGATAGACTAGAAACCTTTAGCAGAGAGTGAATGCTGCACAGATAAGCATCCATGTCTTGAGTAGAGGTGAGATTTAGCATGTGCCCTTTTCTCCAGTGTTTTGCTCTCTGTAGAGATGTCCCCAGTTGATGTTACAGCTGCTCCAAGGTGCCTGGCTCCCCTCATGATGAAATGTGGAGGGACCAGACACCTGTCCAAGCTGTGAATTGGTCTAGTAGCCAAATCTTGGAAGTAAAAGTGTCTCTGATTCAGTTTTATAGTCTTCAGCCCATTGGATCTAATCCTAAGAGATTCACTCAGGCCTGTGCTGTGAATTGACTGCAGAGCTCGGAATAAAATACAGAAGCCCTGGCTTTCCAGTGCCAAGCACTGAAGCATTACTCCTCTGGGTCAGGCAATGAACAAGCTAGAAAAGCCTTTGAGGCTCCGAGCGTGATTAATAGACCTAAAACTCCAATTTGGAGCCAGATGGAGAACACACACGCTCCTTCTCTTTATGTTTGCATACGTACAGGTGCTGCTCTCAAGGAGTTGTCAGCTGCTGGCTTTCAGGCAGCTGACAGGCCTACCTAACACTGTTTGACTAAGTGTGCAAACAGAATGTGGAGATTAACCAAGATAGCCCTTTAATAACACCATCAGCCGAGTCATCATGCTGACTGATGGCAGGAACCGGGCAGGGTTAAATATGTATGCGAAGAGAATTTTTATGGCACCCTTTGCAGGTACACATCAATATTCGCAGGTGTACCCCATGCTACCCAACCACACATTTCTGTCACTGACCCGACTGCCTATCAGACACTGGGCATGAATTCCTGGCAGCTGATTAACCGCTTGTGCCAGCCTCCTCGCAATTTACTGCTGGATGGTTTGATTTACCACGTTTCTAAACCTATATCTCATCTGCTTTGTCAGGCCTGTCCTGGCAAATCCTGTACCAGACCAAGGCGTACTGAAATACCTTAAATATGTTTTCTAATAGGCAGAGACTCTTCAATGTATTCCAGTAAAGTACCAGGCTGTGCATTTTAACTCTCTATGGCCTTAACAGCTCTTGCTAGACACATTTTGGGCAAATACAAGGCAGCCTGTCAGACTAACAAGGCCCTGGCAAGTTTTGTGCAATATAAACCCTTTCATGAAAGCCAGAGAGAGAGGGAGCTGACAGAAGTGACAAATGCTTTCTAATGGCAGATATTTGAGACAAATTAACAAATATCAAAAAGCTGCTTTGATCAAACAGAACAATGAGGTAAAATGTTGCCCAGTTTCTTGATTAAAATGAGGTACAAAATCTAAAGTGTAGACGAAACAGGGGGAAATGTTGGAATGAATGTGGTTGGAATGTGATAATCCTCTCCCCGAGGTAAATGTTGGCTCTTCTGTACTTAACAGCATGACAATTATTATAGCAAGTGTTGCTGTGTGCTGTTAAATAAGTGGTTCTTTGCAATCCCAAGTGGGATACTGAGGTGTGTGTAGGTGTGTCTGAAAGGATGATCCAGTTGCCAAAGCTTTGACTCCTTGCAAAGGTCACCTGAAAGCCAGTCTCAGCTTTGCCAATAACCTGCTGTGGGATTTCAGGAAGAACTTCAGTTTCCTCACCTGTTTATTACTAATCTTGTCTATTCTGCTAAGAAACTAGGGATGCAAAAACCTTCCCGTTTTTATGCAAGTTTTCTTGCCGTGTGCTTGTATGAGACCCAGCAGTGCTACCGTGCTCTCAGTTGCGCCCTGGAATGCTGCTGCTAAAAGAAAAAATGTGGAATGTGAAGTGCAAAAGTTAATTGGCATCACTTGGAATAAAGGGATCTGTGGAAAAGAATGGTAGTTGCTAGTAGAAACTTATTTTATCATGATAGTTGCTGAACTAATTGGTTTGTCTTCTTTCATAGGTTGCTTTTAATTAAGGTGAAATACTTTCAAAAGGAATTGCATTTGTAATAATTAATAATTTCTTCTATAGAATTAGCTTGCTATCTTTTCTTCTTCACCTTCAAGTGTAAAGTTTGATGTCTTTGCTCATGTGAAGTACATATATATATACATACATGTATGTCTGTATATATGCATATATACATCAGGGCAATGAGAAGAGAAATAATAGGGAAGAGAATTATATGCCAGGGAACTGAAAAAAAAAAAAAAGAGAGAAAAGGCAAAATACTTTCAATATTTTCTTTAACTCTTTTCTTTATTCACTGGACTTTACTCAGAGACGAAACTGAACTTCCTGAAATATCATCACTTCAAGAAATTTCCAAAAGAAAAGCTTTGGATTTTCTTCTTTTGTCTGGATACTTGTTTTCATCTGCTCTTTGCCACTGGGGACACTTTCCCATCTCATACAAGGAATAATTGTGACAGGAGGTTTGGTACTTGTGTAGGGCCGTGACCAGAGCCCGCACCAGCATTTGAGGAGGCTGACATTTGTGCTGGGACCACAGCTCTGGTGAGACTCATCTTCAACCATGAATATGGACTGCAGCCTCCCTCTCCAACCACTGTTACATGGAGTGCTGGACCAGCCTCACCCCCAGTGAGCAACCCCAGTTGGTGCTGGATGAACACCTCCACAGCAGGAGATGGAAGGAGGTTAAAAGCTGCTTCAGCTATCCCCTCTCCCTCCTCTTAAATCCCTGCCTACTGCCTTCCAGCCACGTAGAGGAAATTAATTTGGGATTCAAGCATCTGGAGAGCAGTGGATAAAAGGTGCTCTAAGAGAACATACTGTTACAGATGTTCCTCTCCTTACTGCTACAGCAAGTCAAGATAAAAACATACTGCATAAACTGTGATGTGCCTGAAATCTAATGCAAACTGTTCCCTTTCAAGCAAACAGTAAAACCCTGGAAGCTCAAACCGTGTCCTGCAGGCAGCTGAGGAGGAGAAATACTCTCTCTCTCTCTTTTTTTTTTTTTTTTATTATTGTATTATTAAAGATAAAATTGTGCCTGGGGACATTCAAAAAATGTGGTGCTGAGGAATGTGCATGAAGCAGATAACACCATTTCCCTCCAGTAGCAGGGAAGTATATATAATAACAGGAACTTTATTCATTAACTTGGATAAAATGATGATTACATTAGTGAGGCTAAAGGATATGAAATACCTTCTGCCATCGGATAAAGGATGCTCTAGTCAGTGCTAGGACCAGGTTTTGGAAGTTCCTACTGGAAGAAATAGAAGATGAAGGCAGGAGTAAGAGGAGGGAAGCAATTCCCAGATGGTAACCCTTTAATTTTTTATTTGGAAAAGTTAATATTATGCCAAGTTTTATACCCTGAAGAAGAAACCACTTGAGGCAATGCCATATTCTTGGCTCCCTGGTGGTTAAAATAAACTTGTAGTCTCAATGCTTATTATTTATTTAAGGGACAGCTTGTGCCTTGGACTGAATATCTGCTCAGGAGCAGTATAATACTGATCCCCTTAGGCTGGCTATTTGATCTGGTATGTGATCTGATATGTGTCTGCTACTTTCCCAATCACTTTCTTTGCACATGTACAGGGAAAAATCAATCTGAGTTGTCCCACATTCCTGCAATATGGGAACCAGCAGGAGTTGACCACAGCAGGCATATCATGGCAATATTCTGCAATAATTTTCCTATCTAAAACTGAGGTTTTCTTGGAAGGTGAGGGAAGGAACAAGGCTGAGCTACACCTCAACCAGGATTTCATAGGAGAATAAATCCTATCTGTTCCACCGGTTCTACCACCATTATGTCTGGAGTCAGAACACTGCATTGCATGAGATGCATTACATGTTATGGAATTTCTTCTTTCTTTTAAGTTTGGAGCCTCTATTTCTTACTCAGGCTCCACTCGGCAGGCTGAACGGAGTAGTGTGTTCCATGGTATATCATTCAGGCTGGAATGAGGTATATCATTCAGGTTGGAAAGAAAGAGGAAAGCTCACAAATTGTCAGCTCTCATTTGGCTCTTAATAAAACACCTGGATTCATAGAAAAAAAAAAAGAAAAACACTACCTGATGAGTGTCAAATGAGCAGAGGGAATGGATGTTTACTCTGTAAAGCTGAGTTGTAGTTGGCAACTGAACAATCTTTCATTGGAGCAGCAGATAACAGACGATTACTACTGCTTTTTACCAGGTTTACTCCAATGCAGATGGATAACAAGGTAACAGGAGGCATGAGAACTAAACAAAGATGTTTGTACCTTGACATTTTCCTGGTATCTTCTTGATCATGGCTATTCCAGGCTTGCCACAATTGCTCCTGGATGAAACCTCTAGGCCTGGCTGGTACTTAGATGGAAGACCACACGCAGATCTCAAGTAGTGTAGAATAAGTCAAGGAACAAGCAAATACTAGACTCCAAATCCGAGACAAGTTGAAACTCTGTGTTCCAGCCCTGTTGTGACTGCAGAGAAGGCATAAGGAGGTTACCTGCTTCTGCAGCTACGAAGGAAAATGGAACTCAATCCCAGGTGCAATTCACATAAAAGATTTAGCTTCTCTATGCTGAAAGTTTTAGCGGATACCAACAATGAGGTATTTCATTTGTAAAACAGAGATTCTCAAACTGAGGTCACTACTAATACAGAATCAGGGAGGATAACCTGGCAGTTATGACAGTAGCTGGTCTTAATTTAAGATCTCTGGGTTCTTTAGTTTGCTCTGTGGAAGTCATTGCTGGAAATGCACAGGACTTTCTTGGAACAAGAAGTTCCTTGAACAAGACATTTAGATGTGCTTAATCTTAAAATATATGAAAGGTCCTTCTGAACCTAGTAGGACTTGTATCCTTACTGGAGTGAATCCCCAGTTTCTGTGTCCGTCTCCATTTCCTCAGCTACTACATGGGGTCAGTAAATTGTATACAGATATAAGGAATCATGTAAACACTACAAAAAGGGTAGAGGGGATGTAAACAACTCTCCTCCTTCCATGTTATGTCTTTGTATCCTTAAATTGAGCTATGTATTGTGTCATCCTTTGGAAGTCAAACAATGTGAGGACTGAGTCTGTAGTTGCATATCTTCTATGCAGCATCCTCTCCTGAAAAAGAACATTTATTGCAATAGAGAATGGAAAGTCAATACTGAGGTCCAAATAAGAGGGCTACAGTCCTCAAACCTATCTGAGTCAAAAGCCTATCCCACCCTGAGTCACTCCAGCTCCCTGGGAACCTCAGCAGATAGGAGGAAAGCAGCTCCTTTGTCAATAGGATTTTCTCTACTGCATTGCTTCCAAGTTGTAGTCACACAGCAGCATTTCTGTGACCAGTCTAATGTCCCTACTTTGATTTTACTGAAAGATCTTTTTCCTGTGATTTTTACTTTGACCATAACATTCAAGACTCCATGTACAGTTAAATTCCGCCTCCTGACACTAATTTATATAGGTTGAACACTCCATAAAGACATGGAGATCTTATCTCCTTTAACTGTATTTGAACCAAATACTCGTTTTGTCTCCTAAAGGTTCAGGTCAAGCATTTATTTCATTTTACTCCTAGCTGAGATGTGGAAACCATTCACCCAGGCACCTCTCCCTCCTGCAAAAAGCACAGTTGCTTATATTCTTCCACTGCTCTATGAGACTATACTTCTGCAGCGTGGGATACTGCTGCTTTGTTATGTGACCCCGGGGCTGGTGACATGTGGCACGCTGTCCTGTCTATGCCTGAGTGCCACGTGTTGGCTTCCAGTAGCAGGAATGGGCACTATGGGCTGGAAAGCAGTTTCAAAGGCACCAAATCCAGCCAGCCACAGTTGCAGAGAACTATAAGCCTCCCACAGAACTGATCAAGGTCCTTCTTGAATACCAGCTGCCTGGTTTTTGCCTCAGCAATACCAAGACTTCATTAGTCCACTGACTCATTAGAAAGTTTCCTTTAGTTTCCGTTATCCAAAGTTAATTTCTTCCCAGACATCCTTGTGTCAACAAAGACTTCTGGTCAAAACAGTTTGCCGTCTTTCTGGTGTTCACAATTTTACAGAAGTTATAAGCAGTGTTTATTCTACGGGCTGTCTCTGTACGGTCAACACCCGCCTTCTGTGGTAACAAGGAAGAGAACTTAATGTTATTTAATATATCACCCTATTATGAACTGCTCCCAATGACACATCTAAAGCAGGGAACAGGACAACACATCGAGGGAAAGTTTTTATTTACAATGCTATAGAAATGTCATCCATGATTCCCTGGGTTGAATTCTCCTAGAACAGTAAACAAAAACATAGTGCATAGAAAACAGTGATAAACACCAAGCCGATAAATGCTCCTAATTACTTTAGAGTAGCTTGCTTTTTTCCCCATTAGCCTGCTCCCTAACCTTTTTGTACCAAAAAAAATTTTCCATGAATCACAACAATATCATTATAATGAGCATGAGGAAACATCAGTTTATCAGTTTATGTAAGATCAAGTTAAGTAACAGGAAATATCACATTAAGTATAATCTAATTATACTTTCTTCCACAACAGAAGGGATAGATTTATTTTTCAGATAAGAGTAAAAAGCAGTTTATAAATGTGGGAAACTCAGGGAGAGAATCACATCATCTACTATTTGTCTCTGCAGAGTCAAGAAACCAATTGAAACTACCTAAAACAACAGTTTCTCTGCTTACACTGCTGGGAGTGCAGTTCTTAACCATACACTTACAGCAAATGCCTAAAGCTATACAGCTCGACACCTTCCTTTCCAATCAAAAGTAAAACCACAAATGCTTCTTTTCCAAAACAGACATTCTTAAAACAGCAGCCCAGAACTCTGAAATATGCCCAAAGGTCCTACCATTTTAAAATGTCAATATGTTTGTGCTGCTGGAACTCCACGAAGGTAGGATGAGTCATAAGATTTATGCCAACAAAGACTATTATCAATGTCTTGTTCACCTTCATCATTGACACGGGTATAAAATTTAACCCAGTATTCCCTGCATTGGACTACAACTTGCATGTGAGATACAGGATTTATTTTGCAAAGATATTTGATCTTCACCTGTATGAATTCTTATCTCTCTTGCAGCCTGCCTGTAAGGCTGGGGAAATGTTTGCGAAGTGCTTTGAGAGCTTCCTTGGGGATGCAGTGTAGAGAATTTTCAGGCAAACAAATAAAAGGTCGATTTCTATCTAGTTTCTCTTGTGTTGTCTTTACTGGGAGACGTTGCTCTTAGTACAGCTGGAGTTCAAATAGGTGATTAACAAATCCAAGTGCATATAGTACATTAGTAAAATGTGATACTTTCTGTCTTTCAACAAACACTATTTACACAGGATAATTCTGCCATGAATTACACCAGAGTGAAACCAGAGCAAACAGCTCTTCAAGTCAACAGAGTCTCTCCAGATGAATGCAGAAAAGTGAAGACTTTCCAAGACTTCTGTCAACTCATTCAAAGCTTTTTTAACCTCCAGGGTTATGTGTATCGATATCTCAATAACGTGCTTGTCAAATCATGCAGCTAATTAACAGTAGAGCCCCCCGGAGTGAGATGTAATTGAATTGGAAAGAGAAGGTGCTAATTCCCAGGGTAGGGAAATATAGTGCAAAGACCTCCATGTCCAAGCTAGATCCTATATCAGAGGATTGATAGCTCTATTTATGGGCACAAATGTGCCTGTTAAGGACACAAGTGAGCCAACTAATTTGGAAATCTCTCTGATATTGGCACAGAACCTTTGATTGCAAGGTTTCCTTACTGTCAGTATTGATGTCAGTCTAGTCCATGAAGCACAACTTATCCCACCCCAAAGGAGAAAGTTCAGATTTACCCCACTCAAGTGCAAATTTAGAAGACTTACTTTAGTCAGCTGAATCCCACTCCTGGTGCCCATATTTTTCAAACAAGAGCAAACCCCACTGTTTCAACACTATTATCAGCACAAATCCAAAATATACCCCCCTACTAGCTACTATGAAGAAATTTAACTCTATCCCAGCTAAAACCAGTACAAAAAAAATCAAAGGAATTCAAGCCATTTTCCTAGAGAACTTTAAATTTAAAGAGAAGTTTGGATAAATAACTGCAGATATAGTCACCAAACCCAGTGAGTTGAACAAAGATTGTCTTAAATTAAAACAAAAAAGAAATCCACTAGACTTTAAGAAAATCTATTCAGTGAGTAGGACAGCTAAGCACTGGCACAGACTATGTGAGAGATGGAGAGCCCAGCACATACTACCACCTGCAATCAATGCTTTGTGTGTAGCTACCACCCCAGCGAGCACGGACTAGACAGCTTCTCACAGTCCCTCCCAGCCCTGTTTTCTCTGATTCTGAACAGTTTTCACATTGTTTCAGAATGAGAGGCAGGGGAGGAGAAAAAACAGCCTCCTAGCACCCTGTTCTGATTCCTAACAAATTACTTCCCATTAAAAGTAACAACATTTTCAAACGCTTGCAGCGATCAGCAGGGTAAGTCATTGTCCTTCTTGCACTACACATAAATTCTCTTTGCTGTCTTTATTTGTGGACATAATTGTTTCGTTGGTTTTTTTGCTTTAGCATTTTCCTGCCTCGTATAATTTCCCTTTAACTTGGTGATGACCTGAGATTAGTTTTATTGGTTTTGTTTCCTAATTGTTTCATATTTTGAGCCCCCAGATGAAAAAGTTGTACACACATATATAGTATAGACACGACCGAACAAATCAGATCTTTCCAAGAGAGATCTTGATTTAAACAGGTAACAAACAATAGAAGAAAAGAATTTTTCCTGAAATTGCTTGGAAAATCACAGAATAATTTAAGTTGGAAGGGACCTTTTGAAATCATCTTGTCCATACTCCCTACATGTTCTCACCCAGCTCAAGTAGGATTAACTAGAGTAGGTTTCTCATGACCATGTCCAGAGAGCTTTTGAATATCTCCAAGAATGGAGACTCCACAAGCTCTCCAGGCAGCCTGTTCCTGTGTTTGACTACCAGCACGGTAAAAAAGTGTTCAGACGGAATTTCATGTGTCTTAATTTGTGCCCACTCCCTCTCGTCCTCTCAGTAGTCACTATTTGGAAGACTTTGGCCTCTTCTTCATTTCATTCCATCAGGTATTTATTCACAATGATAAGATCCCCCTGAGCTTTCTCTTCTCTGGACTGAAAAGTCCAAGTCCTCATATCAGAGGTACACACAAAACTAACAGTTAGTGTTCCTGAATCTTAGCTCTGTGTCCCATCACCGGGACCAAGGTTGCTGCATGCACATACTGAGTCCTGGTGAAGCTGCACTGGCTGTACCCTTCACAGACATGACTGTGAATTAAAATTGGTGTGGAGAACTTGGATGTAGCATAGCATGAAGGATGGAGGAAGGCCTGGCAGAAACATAGCTTGGCTTATTCTATCTTATATAAGGTGTGAAGACTAGTCAATCTATTTTTAATTACAACTCAATCTCCAAGCTAAGGAATTGATATGATTTTTGTGCTTCAATTGCATAGCAATGACAGTGAAGTGTTTGAATCTGAACTAAAGAAGAGATAATGCACCTCCTATCTGCATGCTTGATGCATTGTGCATTCTTTCCTCCACCCCTTACAACAATGTCTTAACATGTGTGCTTCTGTGATGTATAATTCACAGTATTGTGCAGCTCTGCCCTTCTCCTGCCTTCCATTCAAATCAGTTTTCAAATGCTGTGACTCCAGGCACTAATGTTTTAGACAAGCTTGAAGCAACTGAGACAAGGCCATAAGCTGAAAATAACGTGCAGCAGCATAGTTGAGCGGTTAATCGATACATGAGCTGTCAGCTTTTCAGATCAAGGAATTAACAAAATTATTTTGCAGTAAATGACATTAGTTTTGGGGGGAGAAATACAAAAGCTGCTATCAAGACAATGCCTAAGTTTTTGGGGTTTTTTTAAAGAAAAACAAATGTAATGAAAGAAAAATTAAAAAAAATTTAAAGAGCGTTCATAAACCTTTTTCCTTTCCTTTAAATCAAAGTGTGACCTTTTTTTTTTTTTATGTCAAAATTGTTAATACTGGGCTTGTAATTTTGAATTCCCAAAATCAAAGTAAGACTGTAAAAGTCAAAAAGCATCAAGAGCCAGTTCAGGCAGCTGCCAGACGCTTATTTCACAACCATACCCCCTACCCCTGCAATCCTACCCGCAGTGGGCATCTAGTTAGCTAGGGCCACCTGTAGCAAATAATATTTCTTCTATATGAACACTGTCATAGAGGCACTGTGCCCTGCACGGCTGCATGACTGAATGGGAAGAGAAATGTACTAGCAACGAGGTGCTGTCTGAGCCCTGTGACTGCTCTGCTGTGTCCCTGCAAAGTTCACTGCTCTGCTTTGTGTTGCAGTGTGATCACCTGTAAAAATTAACCTCTCTTGTGTTCTCTTACACATTCCACAGGGACTGGGCATTGATAGCGTACCTTGACTGGGGAAACTCTAGTGATACCCATCATGAACTGAGCAAAGACAGCCCCTGAAGCTTCCCAATGAAAGAAAAAACTCCCAGAGAGAGGATCCTCTGCCCCTAGTTGCTGGGGAACAAGGAGAATTGATTGAATGCTCAAGATCTCATCTGCATGTGTATAACATGGTGCTGTGAGAATTTTTGTTGAAGTACCATGAAGTTTTGAAGTTGAAGTGAATAAAACATCATGATACATGTCTGATAATGGATGGAAAAGAGATCTGTATCTAGCTGTGTCTGGCATAAGGGTTCATCCTAACCTTTGGTGCAGCCTGTGGTCACGAGCATGTCTGGGCAGCTGGGAAAGAGACAGTATCAAATAGTGGTTACTTATGGAAAATGCTTATACATGGTTGTGGAGGCAAGTGGTCCACTCTTTAATGAACTGAACCTCTGAAAGGATTGGATAAAGGTGAATGATACAAAATGGTAACAGAAGTGGAGAAGATTTGGTTTTAAACTACTGTAAGTAGTGATGGGTGACAGATTGTGGAAAGAGAGGATCTACCCAAGCACCATTTTAAGGCTTAAAATACTGTTTGAATAGTTTGGTAAGAATCTCTAGATATTGTTTTCCTGGTAAACACATCCCTTAAAACTGCCATAATCAGTATTTTCTCTTATTTGAACAAACCACTAACAGAAATACACATTCTGTAGCCTGCTTAGTCTTAATATATTGAATAAAAATGTAATCTAAGCAAGGCAACAGTTACATCACCTTTATTAAGAAAAGAAGGTGCTTACACTATACACACTTTCATCAGAAGCATCCTGGAATATTCTGGAGTGTCTGCAACTTATTTTCGGTCTTATCCAGTTAATGGATGGAGAGTAAAGCGTGACTTTGTCAGGCAGAGACACTCAAACACTTCTCTGCAGCTCAGTTGATGGCATAGCCTGGGGAATGCTGTTTGCAAGTGCAAAAGGCAAAAGTCTCATCACAGGAGCCCAGCGTGTGATATTAAACTTTCTGTAAAAGGCCATCCTCAAATTAGGCCCATTATCTCTGACATACAATCTCCACACAAGTGAAATATTTAGTGCTAAGAGTTTATGGCATTTCCCTAGGTGAAGCTGCATGCTGCTCACACAGCTTTTGCTTGCAGAGCGCAGCTTGGCAGCCTTGCTCAGCCAGTTTGACCAAGACCATGAAGGAACTCTTGTGCATACAATCTCCGTTGCAGGATCAGAGCATTAACACACAGGGCTACAGACCTGCTGAAAAAGAATATTAAATATATACGCCCTGGGCTTTACAACATTTCACAGCTTCGGTGTGTGCCCAGTGTAAAGGACAATGAATTATTGCGCTGCCCCAGGGACACAGTGGGACCGTTTCTCTAGAAAGCATGACTCTTTATGGGGCAGAAAAGAGAGGCACAACAACCTCAGACTGAGGCTGTAATAACCTGTATAATGAGATGTCCCCTGACATTATCATGGATCATATCCCCACAACTAAGGAGGGTCTCCTGGCACAGAGTAGAGAGGGGTCAGTGGAACCGGGAGTGCTCCTCTCTTCAGACTTCATGTCAGAACAGTCTTAGTTTATCCTATGAAGAAAGAACCTACTGAAAAAAACCTGCAGCTTTAGGTAATATAAATGCACAAACTGAGGAAGAGAGCCCCCAAAAGAACCCTTCTGCAGGACAAAAGTCAAGGTAAGAGATGAGTAGTGACTTGTCCATGGAGCTGAATCCAGCATTCCACTTCTGCCTCTCCAGCTTATTCTTACCTGACTCCCCTACTGAGCCCCTGGCTGGTCTTTAAAACAATATGGGCTTTCTGGATGAAAGTTATGACTATAAATGTGTTAGCATTAACATTAAGCAAGTCTTGGGAATTTCCTGTGTTGCTTTTATTTCATACGTCGCTTGGAGAAAACACAATAATCCTTTCTTTTACTGTTTCTAAATAAGGAAAGACAAGGATCTCACATTTGCTTCTAATTACAATGCACTTTACTGTGCAGCCCCAGTGAGGGGAAAAGGTTTTTGAAATCTACAGCACTGAGTGAGAATCGATCACTAATTAAATTTGTCTGTGGGAAGTCAGCTATAACTAAAACATACTGAGTAAAAACAACCAGATCACTGTTTTGCTCGTAGTACATGTTGCATAAAACCTGCATTAATCAGGTACTTTGAAATAGCTGGGATAGCCAAGCCTGGACATGGTGGAAGTCCTATTTCAGGAGGGCACTACTTTAATGGGCCAGGGCAGCACCTCTGTGTTCTACTGGTGATGATCAGCTTCTATGAAGGACTTACCACTCTGTCCTCGTTGCATGGGAAAGACCAGTTATGGTGTCTCCAGATGCCACAGAGCGAAACGTACCTGCTTGGGTAGAACAGAGTCTTTTGGTTCTTTCTGTGTTCCGTTGTGGGTTTGGGACTGGGTTTTCAGTGTGTTAGGGGACCTAGGACTGGAAATTAATAGGAAGCACAAGATATGCTGTGCCTGCACATTCACAGGACACTATTCCAAGATGCATTAAACATGATCCTAAAGGTAAATCAAGATCCAGCACAACACAGCTGTAGCAAGTGGCTTTATTTGATGACTTCTCATTTAATAGATTTCAAAGGTGGTCATGATTTTTTCTGTTTTATCTGGTTTATAAAAGAAGTGTCTATTTTTTCCAGTTACATTTTTTATCTACCTCTGCCTATTAATATAGTGGCAGATGGTGCAGGCAGGTATGTGTTAAGGTGGATGTACAGATGGCTCACTCTGTCTTGTGGTGCCTCTGACAAGATAACAACATGAGGAACTGCAGGATGCTACAGATTACAAAGGGAAGTAATGTATATGCAGATGGCCTAGGCTGACCCGTGGTGCCACTAACAAGACAGCAAAATGAGAAACGGCAGGACACTATAGATAGCAAAAAAGGTAATAGCTTGACAAAATTGCTGTCAAAGTTAGAAATTACCTGAGCAACCATAGCATAAATATCAAATAAGGGTATAAAATCAGCAAAACCAGGGCTGATGGCAAAATGTTACGTACAAGTGAGCTGTTTATTTGGGAGGGGATGAGAGTGGTAAAGAGGAAGATCTTGCGGGGGAAAAAGGGAATATAAGGTGAGCTAAATCATGTGGTCACAGCTCCATGTCAAGCAGCTCTGAGCCTGACCAACACAGCTTGGAGTAAGACTGTAAACACGTTGTTACTCCAACTGTGCTTGCATCTGACTCTCCTGTGTGCTCTGGAGGGATCTGGATGCTTTCCCCATTGCTGGGAGGGAGCACCCCGAGAAGGTGGCTGGACACTCTGACTTCCAAATGGTGTGAAAGTCAGTGCTGACAATCCTATAATGAAAATTTCCCTTTTGTGACTTCTGAGGGTCATTTTTATGTTGTGTATAGCCAGTCTGGTTCTGAATCCAAAAATTATTTTTCTTTCATTCAAAGAAATCTAAGACCCACCCTGTCTAAGTTGAGCTCCTGGTTATAGTATTATTTATACACTACAGATGCCCAAAGGTAGTGGCATAGCATAAGCAGGACAGTTTAGGAACAAGGTTCAGTGCTAGAGTCAAATGATTTTGCAGGTAGTAATCACTGACTTTGTATTTGCAAAATGTAGTTTTAGTTCAACAAGTGAATTGAGATTGACTTATCTTGAAAGGATTTTCTTGTTCTGCCCCACCACTCATTACTAGTGTCAATTTATTGGTTTCTGTGACCATGCTTCTTTCTTGGCAAAAATAAGCTGATTTCAGGGTGTAACTCTTGTGACACTAACTGTAGTCTTACACTGCACTTAGTGGACTAAGGCAGTAGATATATTTGTGTTTCCCATGCAGTGCTAGGACTTTCTGGGCAAGGATTCGATGCTTCTCAGAAGACAAGACCCTAAGAAGATTATAAAAATAATTGTATAGTGACTTTGTGCAGACAAAACAGCCATGGCTCGGGGAATTAATTTAATTACTTGCAAATTAATACCAGTTTCTGATCATTCATTCATGTACAGAGAAGAAAAAGAAATATAAAAGAGCACTTCAGCAAACGACATTCCTCCCCTTTCTCCAGACTCATCTTAAGTAAAAAAAAAAACCTATTCTACCCATTCCCAGTCTCAACTTCCCTTATTTTCATCATGGGTTACACTTGGTCTGTCCGAATGCCTTCAGTGAGGTGAAGGGCTGTAGAAGACTGGGGTCATACCCATAATGAATTCTGTCCATCTGTCTATACTAGCTTCTGCTTGCCACCCTTTGCTTCTGATTGGTTTCTTCCTGCCATCCTTGCTTCCAACTGGTTTACCTCCAGCATTCCCTGCCTTGCGCTGGCTTTCCACTGCTGTGCTATTTTTTGTGTCACTCACCCAGGATGGGCTGTCCATAGGCTGCAGTCCCTTAGGCATGTCCTCTTTGATATACAATCATGCCTGGGTTTTTCTGTTATTGGTAGTTTAAGGGTAGGGTGTGGCATCTGTGTCTCCCTTTAATGGTCTTGCAAAGTCAAAAGGAAATAAAGGAAGACAAAGGAATTCCCTGCAAAAAAAAAAAAAAAGACTGACTCGCAATTTGTAAAGGGAATATTTGCAAAGTCTCATGATCCTGCAAAGGCCTTCTGGTGACATTTCACTCTTCTGCTGTGTTTTGTACCAGTGGCTTTCCAAGTCACATATGGCCATTCCCAAGCACAGAACTGGTCTTATATATAGGGACTAGATGTGCGAAAGCAGTGTGACCACCCATTCAGGCATCCTGCTTTTAGATTGTACTTTTTGGGGGTTTTACTTCTTGCTTCAGAAAATAAGATGCCTGTTGACACTGAGGTTAAAGAGGTTAACAAGTATTAAACAGAAAGACAGAAGACGGTTTCAGAATTCCTCATCTGAGGCTTTAGCTTCAGTGTTTTCAAAGGAATTTCCAGCAGCACTAAATAATTAGCTGTTATACCAGCCCCAGCATCAGAGCTCATCTTCACAGCTGTAATTACTGCATGCTTCTGACACCATAGATATTACCATTAACCCTGCATGTGAATCATCATCTAATTTATTGTCTGAGCTGAAAGCAATTCTGTCTTTCCAGTCGAAAATTTGCAGCAGTGCTTTGTCATGTTAATCTTCAGGTTATGATCTCTCCTCCATATGCATGCATTGCCTTTCCAGATGGAGGCTTACCGAAGCACCTCCTGCTGCCAGCCTTCATGTGCAGTCTTTGACAATTTTGGACTTTTTCCTAAAAGCACAGGCAATCTTTATTTCCATGTATAATAAAGAAGTTCATTTAGCAAGCGTTGGTATTTACAGCACAGAAGGAGGGCTATTCTGAGAGACTTGAGATGCTGAAAAGGCTAATTATTATAATCTCTAAAAAAATAAGAGGTCTGTATAACATCCTAACTGGTACTGCAGAGTTGACAAGCCTACATGATGTTTACTTACTGTTGGAGAATCTACAAAAGAGGACCCTTACACCATATCAAGTTCTGAAGCTCTCTGAAAAGATGGGGCACAGACCTGTGCCACATGTAAGTACCACAGGAAACAACCCCAGCATAGGCTGAGGCACAAGCACTGTTACTTGATAAAATATTTCTAGAGGAAATTTGTACAAAACAAACTTCTTCATAAAAAATGTCATGTATACTAATTGTGGGGATTTTAATGGAAGATGTTAGCTATCAATTGAAATGAATTTCAGCTGAAGTTAAATATTTAGTGCCAATTTCCTTTGATATAAATTCATTTGTCTAATTGAATCAAAATATTTTGTTGCAATGTAGTGTCTCAGGGCTTTTTTCTCCTTTTTATGTGGGTGTCTCTGGGTAAATTATGCTTTCTAAGATGCTTCACGGGCTCTGTCTGCGCTGATAAATTAAACAGTACCAGGAAACATTTCCAGGCAGTGGACCTCAAACGTCTTTAAATAGTACTGTTTGCAACATTAAATTGTCTCTGGTCATAGTCCTCTCCCAAGTAATTCCCAGGCACAGGAAGGAGTTAGAGTGCACCAGGGACTGTTTGGATTGGATGCAACATCAGGATTTGGAGGTTAAGAGAGCTCAATAGTTACACAGGTGCAAACTGTCTTCTCACAGTTCAATCCTGAACTAAAGTCTACTCATGGATATTTATAGGGAGGTAGTGGTTAGCTTTTCTGAAGTCCTCATGATCTTTAACACTTTCATCCTCACATTTGTCCAGAGGTACTACTTAAGTACCATCAAGGTAATTCAGGGGATCTCTCTGGTGTGAATCTGGTTCCAAGTAAGTCTTCTGGGTCATGGTCATTCCATCTCCCCAAGTCTGTGCTAATCTCACCTTATCTCCAGCAGAAGCAGAAACAAGCAGCCAAAAAAAACCTTTTTACACCTGAAATTTTTGTTTGTAACACAACAGATCTTTCTGATTCACCCAATCCGTATCTAGCCAGTTAACAATCCTTTTTTAACTGGAAAGAAATGGCAATATGGAATGGCACTAATATTTCTTTCATTTTTCAGGCTCATCTGATGGTTGAAATTGAAAGAAAGTTAATTCATATACTGAGGCTTTTGGTCAAATTCCATTTCACACCTTGATCTCTTCTGCAAATCAAGCCACAAAGGCATCTTTATTTATCCATATGGGCATGTTTCTTATGTTCTCCTAGAAATTAGATTTTTCACCTGTCCTAGACATTGTTCTGAGTTGGAAAAGTGACTCCAGAATCTCATAACATTAATAGGATAATGTCTGGTATTGAGAAAATCCATTTCTCCCAGTCATCCTGAACTGTGTTACCTGGTATGGTGGTGTATGGGTATCAGAGTTCCATTGACCCTCCCAATAGCAGGCCTAAGGAGCCTGTTCTTCATGTCCCCTCTCTGTCACACCCACACACTTCTGTCTAGACTCTCCGAAATGTATTCAGCAAGGACATAGACATGCTTTCACTCAGGGCTGAGGAGATGCTTGGTCTGATGGCCAGCAGTGAGGCCAGCCCAGTGTTGATATCACACAGATCGACAAACCGCTTACTCATTAAAGATTATTTTGCAGTTAACAGAGGCATGTGCAAAAATAGTTGTCCGGTTTTTGAACAAGAGTAAGCAAAATACTGGGGTTCATCAGAAAGATACGTCTTTGGCAAAAGCTCACCATGATATTAGAGCAAGCAACAGAAGAGATATTCCAAAACCCTTTCTTGGAAATTTTTATGTTCCCAGAGAGTTATAAAAAGAGGAAATCTGTTCAGAAGCTGGTTAGGACATGATTTAATAGTGAAAGCAGCTGTTTGGTAGAATATCAGGGAGCTGCTTTAGATAGACAAGATCTCCTTATGATGGTTACAACAAAGGTACTCAACTAGCAGCAAGTATCAAGACTGATTGTACTTCTCTTGTGGAAACAGATTATAACATCTATTATTAACACCTAACCAACCTTCACAAAAACAGATCTTGAAAAAGAAATTTTCCAAAAAATGAATCCAATTATTGACACAACTCACTGACAGTATTTAAGCATACGATCTTAATGAAGATTTTTGCCAGGTGTCCTATGCAATGCCCCGAAGGGACACTTCCCACAAGTGAGCAAAGCAAGTTCTCCTGGGCGAAATCTATCTAGTCTTACAAAACTGTTAAAATGCTTAAAAATATAGATGAGGTTGAAAATGAGCACAGAAAGGGCAGTGAATATGAACTTCAAATTAAAATCTGTCAGTGATTGATAGGGGAGGCAAATGAGTCAACGATAATATGGTTAAAGAAAATAGCAAGGTATTACAAAAAGTCTATCCTGGAAAAAATGAACTGATGGGAATTGGAATTGCAAATGAATTACAGATGAAACTGCACATAGTGAATTTTAGACCCACGATCTCAAATAGTAAGTGTGGAATAGAATGCTTTTCCTCGGTAATAAAACAAAGCATAGGACAGTAATAGTAATAAAACAAAGTGTAGGGTCTTGAAATTAAAACATTTTCCAAAAAGCAGACTCAGGTAAGTTGCAGCCATGAAATTTTCAAAGAATTAGTTAATCAACTTCATAAGAGTTTATCTGAACACATTTTTTAGAAACAGGGACACTCCCATAGTCTCAGGGATTATATGTATAATATCAGTATTTGAGAGAGCCAGAGATCAGGCAGTCAGATGTAAATCCCCATTGAAATAATACCAAAAGTAATCAACCATGTTATTGTTTCCTTCTCTTTCTTTATTGGTATTATTCATCTCCGTTGCTATCTCTTCTTGTAAATCAGGCTTGATCAAACAAGCCTCTTCTCTCTTTTTTTCCTTTTTAAAAATAAATTATTGGTAGAGATTCATGAAGGTAGCTGGTGTGACTAGCTTTCCCTATACGTTTGAATGGGTACCTGATAATATTTTGTCAAAAATATTTTTTTCAGTGAGAATAGAAAAGGGACATATTAGGTATTAAACTCTGAGCACAGAAAGTCAAAATCCAGGTTTTAAAAGGAAAATATTCAGAGTATTTCTCTCTGGGTACCCCAGGAATTAACTGGTGGCCCAATACTATTTGAGGTGAGGGGGAAGAAAAAGAGAAAAATTATGGTAGGGATCCACTAATTAATTTTGCCTGCAAAATTTCCAACTGAAAAAAGATTGGTGGAGTAGAAGAAATACTGAAGGGCCACAAAAAGTGTTTTAACACAGACTCTTTGAGGTCCTGTACATCATACCATGGTATTAAGAGAATAGGAGCTTTGTGGAAAAAGTCACTGTAGCCTGAGACATTTACAATTAAGTAGACTATTAAGGACAGTCATTTGGATCACTGGTGACTGATAGGCACATGCAAAGGGTGGCTTACTCCTGTCCCCAGTCTGAGATGCTTAATTAAAGATGAACAAATTATTTTCTGTAGGAATCTTTCTCTCTCCTCTGACTGTAAAGAGCACTGTACGATCTGCTTAGACGAGATACGAATGGCTAATGTTAAGAGAAATTAATCATACCTTTTGCATTAGTAATGGGAAGAGATACTTTCAGGTTTCTATAAGGCTGAGTACTGGATGCAATTGCCTAAGCACAGGCACCAGCATTATTTAAGCATCTTCCTCAGGCCTCAGCTGAATGGAGTCTCTGAAGTCCCATGGTATATCAGAAGTCAAACTGATGACTGAAATGATTGAACGACCATTTCTAAATCTAACCTGCAGAAAATTCTGAAAATTCAGCACAATCAAATCGTGCAGTCAAAGCCACGTCACAAGAAGAGCAGAGCTCCTGTACACCTCCTCAGTGGATATTTTTAGAAGGTCTCTTTGTCCCATGTCTTGGTATTAGATTCCTAAATTAATCTGGGCCATTTATCTTTATTGCTATCCCTCTTTACACAGAAAATTGGGCTTACACATTTGCTGTTTCCTCTTAACCATTACAGAGACTCTTGTTTCTCTTAAGCATCTGTATTTTTGGTGCTGGCATCTGTTTGGGTTAAAAAAAAGAAAGTTTTTGTAAAACCAGATTTAGTTCTTATTAGACATATTAGAAATAAATCAATAATATTTATTTCAAGTCTTTTATCCATTTATAGAGGAAAATAGCCCATATTAGGTTAATACATTTCTAAATAAAATTGATTAGACTGTTGTAAAAAATCTTAATTATAAAGAAATTACAAACTAGCACACTCACATACAGTTTTATATGCTTCTAAAGTCTATCAAACAATCATGCAAGGTCTGCAACTACAAGTAAAAATATGTGAACTGAGTTATCTGCATATTTCTTAGTACCTTCCATAAATATGCTAGAAAATTGAAGAAAGAGAGAAAGACTGAAATAGCTTACCTTCCACAGGGAAAAAAAAAAAACAACAAACAGATCTTGGCATCTTACAACAAGCAGTTTCTCCCCATTCCATCCAATTAGAATAGTATTTTTAACCTTGTAATCTTTGGTAGATTTCTATATCAGTAAGATAAGAATTTAATTTTTTCTGAGTTAATGGGAAGATTTAAATAACAGTATAGCCTTTTGTAGAATTATTAATAGTGAAAAATTGAAAACAAACCACTTCAAGCACTTGTAGGTTTCTTCAAAATTCATTCAGCTTTTTGCACATCCTGTAAATTTAGCAATTAACCATTGGGTTAAATTTAATTATTTTTAGTCGTATCCCAGATCAGTCTATCCTACAGAAAAATCTGACCTTCTGTACAAGGAAATTCTCCTTAAGTACTGAGGTGCTATCACCTCTGAAAAAAAACCCTAGCCCCTTTTAACAACATCTGCTGGCACTATTCAACAGTACAGAACTAGTAATAAATTCACAGACAGACAAAATTTCTCTTATATCAGGCCCCATCACTGAAGCCAACTGAATCCATCTGAATCCATGGTATTCAGGACAATAATAGCAGAATTTGATCATCAGTTGAACTGTCAAAGAAAGCAAACAAAAAAAACCCAAGGCATTTTACAGAAATTATTATATCCTTTTCTTTAAGAACAATTGATAAATTAAATGCTTTGTTAAACCAGACACGATTTCATTTCTCATATTTATCTGAGTTACCTGAACTTTCTCTTCCTAAAAGATTATTTCTAATCAAGTTATGTCTTTCATGATAAGATCTTCTTGAAGTCTCCAGGGCAGATTATTCTTTCAGTGACGCTGGTATTATTCAGCATAACTGAGTTGAAATCAGGAGTATTGTGCTGAATTGATTCTAATCTGGCCAGGAAATCTAGAATCTAAACTTTGTCATCCTAAAAAAACAACAGCAGGAATAACTTCAGAGATTTCAGTTAGTAACGCTAATTTTCTATCTTTCAGTTGCAGACCAAAAAAAAGCTGTTGTTAAGCAGAGATACACAGACCTGATGCTCACAAAATGAGTTTTATTTGAAGTCTGTTGATTTATCTCATTGTCTCTCGACACGAAAATATATCAACCCTTTTCCACTATGAGAAGCAGCTATTTTCAAAAAGAAGGTTCAAGCACTTTTCCATTCTGATTTTGCTGCTCTGCATTAGCAGCAGTCTTACATCTTCTGCTCAAGGAGGCTTGCGGCAAGATTTCTACATATAAGGCAGTCTCTGTAGCTTTGCCTTTATTCAGTCGGGCTCTGAGACAATCCACAGGGAATAAAATCCGCAACATTCTTAGGGTAAATAACAGCCGTCCAACTTTGTATTTGCTTGTGAAGATCTATTTCAATCCTGAGGGAGGACTTGTTTACCAAAAAGCTTGTCTCTTGTTTTCCAACTGTACCAGTTGATCTAGTAAAACAGACTACAACTGCCTATAAATCTTGCTTTGCCCATGTCCTTGGACTGTTGTGGCCATGATAACCATGATGTAGGCATGATAGAGGCTCTTTGCAGTGACAGCACAGGAGGCAGTGGGCACAAACACAAGATGTTCCATCCAAACACGAGGAAGCTGTTTTTTTCTTGGAGAGTGGCTGAGCACTGGCACTGGCACAGAGAGTGTGGAGTCTCCACCTAGGAGATATTCCAAAGTCATCTGAACAGGGACCTGAGCAACTGGGTCTAGGTGTCCCTCCTTGAGCAGGGGCGTGGACCAGATGACCTCCAGAGGTCCCTTCCAACCTCAGCTATTCTGTGAGTATGTGATTCTGTGGCAGCAAAATACCTACAAACTTTCCTTAACAAGTCTCTGGCAGGGCAGGTGTTTTATGGGCCTAAAAAAATGAGAATGGAGGCAAGCTGTTGGTGTCTCATGGTCTCATATAAAATGGTCTGAGTCCTCTTCCATTCTTCTGCTCTTAGCCAGTTTTGTCAACTCAAGTATATATAACTCAATTAAAAGAGGGCATTTGTGTACAGTTTGTATATTTCCTTACTGTAATTTGCATTAAAAGTCATAACAGAAGCTGTCATCGCAAGTCTTTCAGGTGTAATATGAAGAAGCAAAGATGCCAAGACTCCCTTTATATCAAAATCCTCTCACATTTCTTTTCCCCAAAATCTATATTGTAGTTTTCTTCAATGAATAAAATCGGACATGTAAGTCCAGACCTCCAAATGTTTGGAGCACTAGCAGAAGTCAGAAGAAAAAAAGAAAATTTTCATATTTTAATGGCTTCTGAACACATGGTTTTTATTGGAAAGCTGAGGGGTGTTCAGATGGGGCTGAGTTTGGTCCATCTCTGTTTTTAACCAAAACGGAAGAAGTCTGTATACCAAGCTGGTTTTGTCCCACTGGATAAAATAGTGCCACACACTGAGCTTTGACATTGTTGCTGCTGCCTCCTTGTCAGCATAACCCCTGGTGTGGTTTTACTGCACACCAACAAGCACTCTCAGCGACGTTTGGCTCCTTGTACCCCAAACACTCCTCTAATCTTGCTACACAGGCCACACCCCCTATTTCATTTAGCTATATAGACGTAGTTTATAATAACAGGAATCTATAAAAAATACAGTTAGTGTTGGTTATTCTCACATGAGCAGTGCAGAATACGGGTGTGACGGCCTGACACTACTGATATACATTTCAAAACTCTCACTAGTTTAAGCAAAGAATTTCAGCTTGGGTATTTATCCGAACTTTCTGTGCACAGCTAAGCTGGTTAGAGATCTCAAGGGTGCGTATTCCCTTACAGCGTAGAGAATTTGTCTAATGGGGATAGAAATTTATCTTTGCTGCACAGGGACACTGTGAGGATTGATTAGGTAATAACTTGAAAGCACTATAGGAGTGAATAGTGCTGTGCTATATAAATGCTAAGCATTGTTATTTTTTCTTGCAAAAATACTTCAGGAGAATCTGACAGGTTCACAACTGAGTTCTCAAACATAAATACTAAGATATTGCTGTCTTTGATTTTGTAATACCACACACTGGCACTTAGGAGAGTATTATGATAGTATTACCTGAGATTGCATGTTATTTTTGATGAGGTAACAAAACACTGGCAGCAAATGAGATTTGGTGAAGTATTTTCAGTGGTTCATTTTTTAAAGTGCAACTTCTCCTTGTTTGTTTTTTTTTTCCCTCTTATACATTGAGGCTGTGTGAAGAGATGCATCTTCAGGGGTATGGAGACCAGAGAGAGACAAGAAAATGCCTTCTACCTGTCCTTACCACAACATGGCTTTGTTAGGCTGTTGGCTTGTATAGTTCTGCTCTGCAACAATGCATGTTCAATGTATTAAGGTGGTTGGAGGATGTGTAAGGTGAGGGAGGTGTTTATTCCTCCCATCTACTTCATGACCTTATCATCTGTCTTCAAAGGACATTGTGGGATGACAAAGCTCGCTACATAGAATCACAGAATTGTCTAGGTTGTAAGGGACCTTTCAGATCATCTAGTCCAACCATAAACCTAACACTGACAAAAGCCATCACTAAACCATATCTCTAAGCACTATGTCTGCCTGTCTTTTAAATACCTCCAGGGATGGTGACCCAACCATTTCCCTGGGCAGCTTGTTTCAATGCTTAATAACCCGTTCAGTGTACATTTTTTTCTTAATATCCAGTCTAAACCTCCCCTGGTGCAACTTGAGGCCTGTAGCTGATAGAAAAAAGGAAGAACTTACAAAAGAATGATGTGAGGTAAAGACCTGAAATGAACATTTTGAATACATCATTTTCACCAAGTTCTCAGGACTCTTCTAGCAATCTGAACTCTGCTGGAGACACATACTCAAGGGCTGAGCTTTGTCCTAGGACAGATGCGCACAGGCTTAGAGGCTTGGAAATACAGTCATGCTTCTTAGGGGAAGACCTGTAAGAATAGCCTGTGCCATGCAGAAATCTGAGGAGGAAGCCTGGATTCATCTTACTCCATAGTTTCACTTAATGGAGGGGCCAAAACATGTTAGATTCCTGTAACATATCTGGGAAGGATACCTCTACACCCGTCCATCCTTCGTAAGATAGATGTCATCACTGCTTGGAAGAGAGAGCTAAACATGTCCTGAATTCACAGAGGAAATGCTGCAGACTGTAGCCCAGCATATTAAATAGAACAGTGATGGGGATTTTTTCATACACTATGCTGTAAAACAAGTAATTCAGGAACTTCTTAATCAGAACTAAAGCTGTTTCCAGCTGTGAGCCTGTATAGATTTGTCAGAAGACCATAGGAGGCAGCTGTGAGCTAAAATCTCTTCAGCTGTCCCAGTACAGTCCACCACCAAATATGAGTCATTGTGCTAAAAATAAGGAGCTGGAAAGAAAAAATAAGGAAAATTAAAAAAACAAACAAACAAACAAAAAAAAAAACAACAAAAAACCGCTTGGAAAATAAAGGCTTCAGGAGGGGTGACAGCCAGTTTACAATCTACATTTCATTTTCCCAATTGACTGTAGAGGGAATCTGGGACAACTTTGTTTTTAACTCAGGATGTATTTAGGATAAATCCACACCCAAGCTACTTAAGTTAGTCAGACTCATGAGCAGAAACCATAGTGTGTAACTGTCTGTCTTCATTTTAAACCCAAGAACAAGACTCCTGGCCTAATGACAGGGCTACAGCTGCAATTTGTATGCTATACTGAGGAACATGTTTTAATGACCCTCACTCTCATCTTCTGTACTTTTATATGCTCTGGTTGTAAAAATTTCTGGATAATTTCTAGCATTTGTTTTAATACTTTTGTTTTCCTGTCTTGTTTCTCAGGCATTGCATAGAATATTTTATTCTTCCTGAAAATAGTTATGATTCCCCTGTGTGTGATATTGAGCAATCATGCTTTAATCAATGCTACTAAATCTGAAGTATCTCTTGTGCCTCCAGGTATTGATTCTGCTCTGTTCACTTATTTCATTTCTGTAAAACACTGCAGTATTTTCTTCATATGTGATCAATCTTCAGGCCCAGATCTCTCTACAATTATCACCACTGTTCAGGTCATCTAGACAATCAGAAAAGACCTAGGCTCATGAAATATTCTTAAGTCTTTTCCCATCATTACAAAATTATATCTACGGTTGTAAAGAGTCCATCAAGTCTCCCCCCATACAAACCCCAGCATCTTTTGTGGTCCATATTTACATTGTTGCTTTCCCAGGAGTTATTCCTCTGGTATTACTGAGACTGGAATTCAGCCTACTATATTCTAATCATGCACTTGGTTCAGCCGCATAGTTGGTTGCTCAGCTGTGTGATTATTTCCAGTACAATGTCTAACATCAGAGAAACTCTGTGTATTGGGACCTGTGTTTAATTCCAGACCTCAGTGGCAACCTTACTATCACTGCTGACCTGGGTAATCTAAAGCTGGACTCCATGACAAACACTCCAGTACAAATATAACTACAGATATCTTTTCAGTTTCTGGAGAAGTGGTTGCTATTGGGAAGAGAAGAATCATAGGACTGCACCTGCAAAATCCATTGTACTGCTGCAGCTATTGCATTGCAGTTCACTGTCCACCGAAGCAGTGCAGCCAGGAGGAAGAGTCAGTAGGCAAATAACAATCTGATTAGCAAAATCTCAAGTTTCCTATAACCCCAGTGAAGATACCAGCATAGCGATGAGAAGCCCTGATTCATGGTATACTTGTGGAAGAGGATACCTCTGTGAAACTGAAGTGCTTTCAATATTAGCACTGTCTGGTACATAGTCACAGAATCACCAGGGATTCTTGAGATCATCTAGTCCAGCCACCTGTTCAAGCAGGGTCAGATACAGCAGGTTGCCCAGGAAATGCAAAACAAAGGCTCAGTGACAGTGTGATGTGAAAGGTGTAGCAGGGACCTTGATAATAAACAGGAAAGAAATGTGGGCAAAATCATTGAGTTCTATTTTAGTTTAAAATTCTCTGAGAACCTCTGGTGAGACAAGCTATACAGGTACAGCTTTTCACTAAGACAGACATAGCAAAGACAGATAACAAGATCATTTATTAGTGTGACACATGAAGCTTTCACCAGAAAGAAACTGTGATTCAGCCAAGATCTGCACAGATTTGAATTAACAAAGTACTTAAGTATTAGCAGTGTCAGGCTTGTTTAATATGCAAGAATCGACTGTTATTCCTCTGGAAGGAGAAGAGACATTCATGAATTGTGGAAAGTTTGCTGTTCAGGTCACAAAACACTGAAAGACTAAAGCCCAACCAAGTCATTACAGTCAAGTGCAGTCTGGCCCAAAAAAAAGTGTCAAATGGATATCTAAGGTACTATGAACCATGATGTCCCCTCCTTAACCTAAAGATATGAAAATTATTGAATTATTCTTTAATTTTGTAAAACAAATGAAGATCCAATTATATTGTAGGGAAAGCTGTAATGATTTAACATTGATGGAACGATTTGCCTTGCAAAGCAATTATTAGCAGTGAGTTTCTTCCTTTGGAAAATTAAAAATTTGCTTCCACAAAAGAATATAGATTTAAAAAAAACTTTGCTGTTTTCTGTGATTAAATATAAAGTTTAGTTTTAATTATAGATATTTACAACAAATCTATAAATACTGAAAATCAGGCTTTATTGGGTACTTTCCTGTGTTAGTAATTTGCAGTTGTGCTCTGCTTTGACTCAAAGAGTGATTACGACTTAAACACAGGCTGTTTTAAATATGAAACTGTGACATATCATTTGTTAAGCTAATTCTTAGAATATTTTAATCATAGAGATATTGTTCCCTGTGGAAAGTTTTATAATGTTCATGAAGTACTTTGTTTAAAATTATGAAAGCACCATATGCACTTTCAAAAATCCTAAAAAATTATTTGTGAATATAAAATAGAACAGTCTCGTTCATTCAAAGTGTGAACTTAGTGTTTGGCCATATTCGAGTAGGTGAGTTAACAAGATGAGTTCAATACATACCGCATGTCTTTCTGTTTGTGCATATATTACTACTTCAAGTTGTTCATGAATTTGGCAAGACAATTTGCTAGTGAGAATGTGCAAGTTACTTTTCTCAAGTTTGTTAACTGAAATTTCTCATAAACAGTACAAGAAGGGATAGAACAACATGACAAATGGACAATTAAGTAGCCAGTGCAAATGCAAACTTTGAGATATGGTGGAGAGAATTGAGTGAACTACTTGTCTGTCCTCCCATATGAGCCAGTCAAAAATCTTAGCCAGTGAGAGTGCTGTGAAGTTGCTGTGAAGGAAGGAAGGAAGGCGGGAAGGTAAAAAGGAAAGGAAAGAAAGACAGAAGGAAGGAAGGAACTTCAAAGTTTTCATCATGTTTCCAATTTCAAGCACCTCGGGGACGTATTCACTCCCTCGTTTTCTATCTTTTGCCTGATTCTGTTTGTCCATCTACTCTTCTTCACTGGGCCACCAGCCATTAATGATTTCATCCCTAAAATAACAGATTTAGTTTTGTTTTCTCAGAATTGCAGATCCTACTTCTAAAAAGTGGCTTATCCAACCTCTAGCAAAGTTAACAGTAGTTCTACAACTGACCTCAGTGAGAGGGGAATGAAGTCCTTCATTACTGAAAAAATCTCTATCTGCCTTATACTGTGTGGGTTTGCTTTAAATTCCACATAAACACTTTTTTGCCAGGTATATCTATGTATGTATATTAAAATGTGAGAAAGTTGCATTCCAGTGTAGATGCCTTGAAATTTATGGCATTCCCATGATTTTTATTTATTCTCTGAATTTTCCTGCATATGGAAAAATAAGTAATAATAATAGCTGTTTTCCCTGAGAAAAGCTTGAAAAAACAATATATAATTTCAGCATTTCCCAATTAAATGTTTTAAAGCTTCTGACTTCCATGGCCCCTTATTCTCATTTGCAGATCCATTACTCCACGAAACAAAATAACACTGCATTAAAAATGTACCCAGTTCTGTTATCCAGCTCATAACTTCATAACACTTTTTGCTTCCAGGAATAACTCTGGTAACTACCAACAGTAAATGTTCTTTGCCACTTCATTTTTCTTCCCTAAAAGCAAAGCTGGTGAAAAAAAAAAAATCCCTTAGACAATGACATCTGTAGCACAATCTGTCATGTAATTCCTCTGGAGTCAACAAATAGCAAACAACTCATTATCCAGACTGAATCATCAAGCTAGATAAGGAGCCTGTTGCACCCAAACACTTCTTTCTGCATGTTGCTCAGCTACTAATCCTCTTCCATTTGAGAGTCTCTTATTTTTCTGTCTCTTTTGGGGTCTTTTGCCTTGCACTTTCCTTTTGCCATACCTTCCTGTCAATCTCTGATAATTCCTGACAGGCTACTTGTTGCCTGTTGAGGAACGGTTAGAGTGGTTGGAGCCCTTTGTGCTGGTGTAATGTCAAAAGAGACAAATTCTCGAGGGTTCCCTGACTGAAGATGCGGATGTTTCTGTGGAAGAGAAGCAAGGACAGTTGTTGCTAACCTAGGAAACACGATGAAGAACAAAGGTAGGTAACGCTGGGTGTTCAGTGGGTGGGATGCTCCTGCCTCTCAGGGGACCAGTGGTTTAACCGCTGCATCAGGCCTCTGTGGGTCTAAAATTGCTTCTGATATAGAAGCCAGTAAACCACAGAGTGCTGTTCTGGAACCAAAACATTTCATAAGCAGCGTAGCCCAAACTATTTTCATCTGAGCAGAGTACTGCCCTTCTAGACTGGGTTGGAGAAGTGGGCTAAGGGTTTCTGTGGGGCTGGTATAGGATGTCCAGAGCTGGTGTTTGAGTAAACCCTTCCTGTCCTGGTATGACTTAATAAATAACTTTCTGAAGGACAGCAACAGGGAGTTTTGAACCAGACACACATGAGCAAGAAAAATATTAACTTTGAGCTAAAAAAATCTGACTTGTATCCCGCACAGACCCATATTGTGCCTGTGCTTTGGTGACTGGATGGCAACAGGCTGTCACACTATGTATAAGTGCACTAGACTCTCAGAAAGGTCCTTTACACTTTAATGACCAGAAATGTTGAGCTTTTCACTTATATTTTGTCAGTTTTATGCCTCATCCATATGTCAGTGCAACCAGAGACACATTCTGAGTTGGTATATTATAAATCTGAAGAAGACCTCAGGACCTACAAAGACTTTGCAAGACATCTGTTGATTCTTCTGGCCTTGTATCCAGCCTCCAAACCTGCACTTTTTCCTTTGACACCCAAAGCTTTTCCCTAGCAACATCGTCCCTCTGCAATAATCAGGTTTAACACACTAACGTTCATAAAACCAGGGAGCTCACTTTTCTTCATGTGGCATCTATGCACCTCTGCCCAGGTGAGGCTAAGGCTTTTATTCAAAACTCATTTCTCGGGGCATGCTTAGTGAATCAGTTACTTCAAGATCCTATGGCATGTACTCATTTCTTTTTTTATCCTCAATTGCTCACTACAATTAAAGCTGCTATGGTGAGTCGGGCAGCTAAGGAACTGTTTTGCTGAACTGATTATAAAGGTCCAGTTCCAAACAGAATTTATGCAGCCACTACTGTTTGACTTAAAGGGGGAGTTTGGCTCCTAAAAGCCTTTGAAACAGCTGAAATTTTTGAGAATCTGGATGTTGGTGTGCTGGGACTCAGATTTGACAAAAATTTAGATTGACAGATGTTTGCGTCTGTCCCCTACAGGTAACACTAAGTAATATATTTATTTTAAACTAATATATAGCAAATATTTTAGATTGCCGGTGAAATGGAGGCTGGGTTTATCAGTTACACTTTAAGTTTAATGTGATTGGCTGCAAAATAGTTCTTATTTGACTCAAATAAACGATTGGGTTTCTGTTTAGACACTATAAACTCATAATGTTTATATACCAATTGCAATCTAATAAGATTGTTATTGTCAATTATAATTAGAAAATAACTACTGTCTTATTGCCATCTTAATTGGCATTAATGTTGCATATAAATTATAGCTGCTCATTCAAGTTTAGCTGGATCTTTCCTGGAGTTCTAAAATAGCTGTCCTATAACTTACCAAAGGAACAAATCTAGAAGTATTTTCAAACAATTTCTTCTCAGTTGTCTGCAGCTACTTCTATTTGAAATCTTATCTTTGCAGTGAAGTCCTTCGGCTGTTACAATACGGACAGTGGCCATTAATTGTAGATAAGGCAGTGAATAAGAATCAAATAGAAATTGCAATTTTTAACATCAGTCTGAATGAGATCCTGCTAAAACCAATTTCTTGCCTTCCTTGACCATAATTAATATATTGACTTTCAGCACTAGTAAATTAAGGAATCATGTATATTCTAAAAATGTTTCGTTTATGAAAACAGAATATTTAGCTGAAGATTTACTTGTCTCAAAATACTTCAGCAAGATGAGAATCACCTCTGACCCCAGTGAGGTGCCTAGGAAAGTAGTATGCACCACTTAAATCTAAAAAAGAGTCCTATATTAATCTGAAATGATGCACAGACTTTTTGTTAGGCCTCTGAGTGCAGAAGCAATTTCAGCAAATTAAGCATATTAAGGCCTCCATGTTTTTCCAAATTGTTGCCAGTTACTTATTTTCTCAAAATAATGCGTATACAAGTAAACACAATAAAAAACAAAGCTGCCACATTTCTGATGCTCTTTTATTTTGACAATCGTTAGTTGGTAATTAGAAGTGATGTACTCAGTTGTAGCAGTTCTTCAAAGGGCATTTGTAATTATAGATGTATTTGCAAAAATAAAGGGAGAAAATTACCTTATAATAGATGCAGGAAGAAACTTCATTTTCTGAGATTTCTAAAGTCTATTGACTAGTGATGAGGGTATCCACCTGGCCATGCTGTTGTGTTCAACACCTCTGTAACTATTTTTATCATTTTTGTGATCATGAAAACTTGTTTTTCAAAACTTAAGAAAATCAGTGGAATACAATTTTCCTTTGCTTTATATGTCCCCATTAATATCCTATATTGTTATAGAATATATAGTTATTAATTCACTGCTTCTTTCTTCCTTTTTCCCTGTTTTCCCTTCACCGCTCTAATTCTGATTGTTCGGGAATCAATAAAGTGAGAAAAAAATATTAAATTACTAAAAATTGTTGTAGGGAAGATGATCTGCCCACCACCTAGTATTGTGGCTTTAAAAAGAGAGAAAAGGGGGTTTACCATGGCTGTGGATATGCTCAGATTCTGAGAGCAGCGAATCAAGCTGTTGAACTACTGAAGAAAACACAGAGCATTTCTGTCCAATACCTGGAAATGAGCGTGGGATCTTTGATGGGGGTGGCTTCATGTTTTGTAGGATATATGAGATAAGGAGTTTGAGGATTATGTGGGACTGTGGCTACTTGAAATTTAGAAGACAAGGAATCAGGTCAAGGAAAGGAAAAATAAGGATTTCAATAACATTTGAGTGAAGGCAGTGACAGCTTTTTGCAGGTTTAGAAAAGGACATTTGAAATCTGAAACACAAAAGGGGATCTGGAGGAGGTAATTTGTATTATATTAGCTCTACTACCATAAATAATGAGGGCGGGAATTATTCTGAATACAAAGAAGCAGATGGCAAAAGCCAATGTTTGCCCCAAAGAGGAGCTTGCCAACATGAAAAGCAGAAAGACAGAAAGGATAGAGGAAGGACAAGCAATAATCTAATGTATTCTCATTGTCTGGCTGTATGCACAGTGTATCTGTCTCTCTGTTACCCTTGTTAAAAAGCTACCTTCCTGACCCATGGAAATAGTGGCCTGCTGGGACAAAGCATGTGTTTCCATGGCAAAGATTGTACAGTGAGGACTCAAGGGCATGTTTTTTTCAGGCAGCAGAAGATATCAACAGTTTTGAATCATATCTGCCCATAAAAACAGGAAGTTATGGCCTGGAAGTACATATAAACTCCTGTGCTTTAAAAAGAAGTTTCCTCTTAATCTCCTCAGGGCTCTGAACTGCTCACAATGAAAAACTGGCACCTAAACTGAAAGTAAGGGAAACACACAAAACTGCCTATGGTACCACAGTGAAATAATAGACACTTGAATTATATTTACTATTCTGATTTTATGTAGAGAATGGACTTTCTCCATTTATAAAGAATACTTAGTGACTAAAAGAAACTCCTGAAGTAAATGAAAGCTATACTCAAGTGCTAACAGTTCCTAAAGAATTACTCTTTTGAAAAGCAGCTAACAGCTTGAAAAGCCTCCCTTCTCTCCTTGTGCCTTGTAGGTAATTTGTAATGACCTTCCACGGTCCTAAGACTTTCTATTCATTCTCTGAATTTTTCAAAACTGTTTCTAACCAATATACTACAGGACACATTTCTCCACTGTGAGTTAACTCATTTTCTGTAGCCAAGTATGAAGGGAGATATTTGTCATTCAGTTGCCATCTCAGCTTTGTGTTCATCTTTGCATTATCTCTATCCAGCCCTATGCCTGCATTGTCTGGGGCATCATGTCATCTGCAGAGAGATTAAAACATTCCATGCTACCTCCTTCTCTTCAATATTTCATTTTATTCAATCTAGAATTTTTCTTATTGTCTGACTGACTTCTCCTGTTAATCCTTTTGGAAAAGACACAGTGATAAATTTCCTATCTTTTAAATCACATATCATAAGAAACAATAGTTTTTCAATTAAAATACGTTAGTTCTCAGAACATTCACTGTGAATTTCAAACAACTGCTGCATCTCATGCAAGGTAAACTGAAATTAAGATTGGTGTGTGGAGGCTGAGTAACATACCCCAAAATACATTGCTAACTTTGAGAGAACTCTGGTGGGAAACCTTCCCATGTGGATTAGGCAGGTGTTGGGTTTCAGGAAGAGCTTGAATTTTATCTCCCACTCACTGAAACTCTTTGAAGTCCCCTGGTGGATCAGCTGTAGGCAAGCACCATTTTAGTCTTCTGCTTTGATCACGAAAGATTTCATGTGGCATTGGATAATGAAGGCAATCAGGCACAGCATCTCTCTGTGACCAAACTGCTATGTGCAAAAATGAACAACATCCCACAGATGTGGAGAAGGCCTTTCCCCATCTTTGTTGTTTCTTAAGATATGAGGGGCAGGAGGGTGAAGATACCAGTACCAATAGGCATGGGCTATCAGAGAAAAATCCTGCATGTTGAGGGTTAGGTTAACTATTGTTAGTCTGCAAGCATAGTGTCTGCTGGGGCTGCCTGTGCCCTTAGAGCCTGCAGGTCCTAGCGTACCATGGAACAGGTTACCTAGGGAAGTTGTGGATGCCCCATCCCTGGAAGTGTTCTAGACCAGGCTGGGTGGAGCTTTGAGCAACCTGGTGTAGTGGGAGTTGTCCCTGTCCGTGGCAGGGGGATGGAAACTAGATGATCTTTCAGGTCCCTTCCAATCCAAACCATTCTATGATTCTATACAGTGTCAGTAACACCACTCAGCAGCATTGCCTGAAGCAGTTTGCATGTTTTCTTCAAGGTACAATGTATTCAGAAAGGGTGCTTGCAGTGCAGCAAGGCATGCTCTGTGCTGCTTTCAGGATGTTCCTAGAGGATAGTAGAGTCTTCTGATTGATGATTTTAATTGACTTAATTGCACTGGATCATCATGTATCTCAGGCTCATACTAGAGAACTGGTATCCATGAAACCAAAGAGGTTCAAATTCATTTCTTGGCTAAAAGGAAAAATCTCACTTGAAAGGAGAAATCAATACTTAAGGTTTATTTCGTTGACCCTGCAAAGCTCATCACTCAAACACTGCATGAAGCAAATGGAAGTGATCCTATGTTTCCTGGGGAGGCTTTTCAGGGAGTGAATCACCATCACAGAAAGAGCTTGGCATATACAAAGGTATGAAGCTTTCAGACCCTAACAAGTGTTCCCTAAAGTGGCTGATCTTTCAAAGTCTGAAAGTTCGAAGAATACAATCAGGAACCTACATTTTGCTTCTCCGTAGTTGAGCCTTTAGAGAAAGTATTGCAATATTTCATATCTGTAAAAAAAGCTCCAAATACCTGTTTTAACAGAAGTTTTAATTTGGATTTTCAGCTCTCCTCAAGGAGCCCCTGTGCCTTCAGTTCCTGCATACATTTTTAACAATTCTTAATGACATCAATTCCCAACATATAGTTAGGAAATGTTGCTCCGTTAATTAAGCATCACAGTCTAAGTCTTAGGAGCCTTGAAGATCCCAGTGCAGAGCCCTTATGCATCTTGCAGCAAGCTTTCCTATATAACCTTTAAGTTGTCATTTAGATGTTGGTCATCCAAGCTTAGACAGTGCCAATTCTTAAATTTTAGCAGAGTTCTTTCATATCTGATTGCTAGCAGCAATGGAGACAAATATTTAATCTATGTCATATTGGACACCCATATTTAAAGGGTAATCCTGGATTCTACATTAGGAGTATGTTGCTATGGAAATGCCAGTGAAATTGAGTTATGGATTTTGCAAGAAAGGAAGTATGTATCTATGTTTACTTTACTATTTCTTTGGTCTAATAACGACTTTAGGTTGCATCCAAATCTGACAGACTCACTGAAAAACTGTCAATCCAAAATTAAAATAATGATTTCTATCAACCAGTTTCAGTTTATTAAGTGGTGTGTCTATTTTAACTCTCCATCTTTAGATAACTTAGATCACTGTATTGGGTCCCAAAGACCCGAGCTCTTTGTCCTGTCCAGCCTGTCATTGGTGGTATAAAAACAACATTGTTATTTCCTAAATAAAGCAATCACAGGGAAGTACAGACCATTTCAAAAACACCAAATGTTCCGATTTTAATAACTCCTTCAAGTCCACTCTTCCCTGAGGCCTGTGTTCATATACACTGAATTCCTTTCCCTCATCAGGCTCTTATTACTGCATCTTGCTTCATCTTAAGGGCTTAAAATCCTCACTTCCACCTCTATTAGTAAAATATTTCCTTCCTCTTTGTATGCCTTTTCAGACTTTCTACTCTAAGATTTCCTGACTGTCTAAAAATTATCACAGGCCCCTACAGCTGATCAACTCATTTTCCAGGAAAGGAGCCAAACTATTAGTGCTATTGTGTTACTGTAGTTATGCATTTAAGTGTTTTCTTAGCCTTTTTGTGACAAGCTTTCAGAGTTGCAGTTTAATATCACTGAAAGGAAGATAAAAAGAAATAAGAGGAGAAAAGAGAAAAGGGAGAGAAATTCATATCTGAAATTAAGATTGTAGTCTAAAATAGACAGAAGGAACTAGTCCCTGATGCCTGACGTAGTAATCAGTGGATGGTCAATATGGCCAGAAGCTGCACTTGCCATGCTCAGCAGCAGGAAAAACTCCTCCACAGTCTGTAATTCATGGAAGCAGATATGGGAGATCCTGGTTAGAAAGGTTACCATCATGAGATGATGCTCTGTGTGACTAGCAGGTCTGGCATTGCCTCCAAACTGCAAGCAAGTGGAGGTTTCCACTAAAAACAGTCTGGAAATGTTGATTTTTTAAAGACAAAAATTCTGCAAGTATGTGCAGTCAGAAGCTTCCAAACCTCAGGCCAGGTCATGGTGTTGACTTCCAAGATCTGAAGGTCTCCATATCCCATCCTGTTTCAATATGGCTCAGTGGAAATCCCAATTTGGATGAATGCAATGGTATCTTGAATTCCTGTAGTAAAGGCATTATCACACATGGCGGTGACAAAGGCTGTGTTGTTTGAAGGGACAAGTCTAGGAGAGAGGACAAGGATTAAATGCTTCTACCCTCCTTCTTGTTTCCAGTCTCCTCTCACAGAATAGAAACACCAGGTACACAGTGCACTCTTTATGATTCTCTCAAGACTTAAACCTATGGGACACAAAACTGTTGAATACAACAGCCACCCACCTCTTCTCTCCCCTCAAATAAATTATTTGGCAGTGTCCAGTTTGCAGTAGAACTCCAGGTAGAAGTCAAAGCAGATCCTACTGCAGGAGACCAGAAGATCCCTTTCAGAGCTTCTCACAACAGTCATTCCCATAGATCCCTGCTAGGCACCTGGCAGGGGCTGGTTCTGAAGGTTTTCATCTTGTTCCACAGCCTCCATCTCCTGCCTGGAGTACCCTACACAGTTCTGCCTCTGCTTCAGGTTTGAGTTAATCTGCAGGGTTCCTTCTGCTTTTCTTGTGGACTCTGAAGACCTGCAGGATCAGGGAGTTTATGGAGTGGAAGGCTCACAGTGGAAGGCTCACAGTTATTTCTGCATCCCCTACACTTCCAAGTGGTCTGAATCAGAGAACTCCTTTATGTCTTCATTCTTTATTTTACAATTTGTGCTCTTTAACAAAGAAAGCTATAACGAGAAGACAATACATGTCAAATATAAGTCTGGCAAACTGTTGGGAAGGCACCACAGTGTAGCTTTAAATCACTCCTAGCATACAGTGTAACAAAGACAAAACCCCATGAAGCACTGCATGTCTCTGACTTTCCATAGACTTCTCTGCTTTGAAGGATTAAGCCTGGGATGGGCACATAGCCACCTATCACTCATGCACCATTACTTATGATCTGAGGTGGAGGTGGCAAGTGGGGACATTAGCCAAGGCCCATTTTGCTTTCAGACATACAATGGAAAACTCTGCTCCAGATCCAAATAAGGTTCACTTTAAGTTTCACATGGTAATTGCTCATCACAACTTTGCAGCTCGTTAGCAGAAGCATTTTCTTTCAAACTTCATTGCATTGTTCTTTTTTCATGGACCTATAATATACAATGTCATGGAGAAAATGGAAACAGAGACATGGTGTAGTTATATAGGGCCACCCAACATAGAAATTTTTTTTTCCTGAACGTTACATCTATAATTAAGCCATCAACCCACCTAAGAGAAATAAAACTGAGTCTTTTAATTAGCTTCTTGAATAGGAATAAATGCTTCATTATTCTTAACCATATCAAGCTGAGAACATTATTAAAGTCTGAAGGAATAATGAACAACATGACAGGAAAGACATTACAGCACATGCAGGAATACATTTGCCTACTTAGTGATCTGCATAAATATGCCTATCATTGCTATCTAGGAAGACAGAAATACCAAAGGAAAGAATGAAAACAAAAGGATAGTATAGGAAAAGCTCTAAAGAAAAAGATATGAAGTCAGAGGTAGGGAACATATATTTTGTCATTTGTTACTGTTGAGCAGTGAAGAGTTCAGCTGCTTTGCCAAAACTTGTCTAAGACGCCTGAGTGGATTGGCCTGTGTTTGCACTCAGTATTGTTTCTTTTAAATTCATCATGTCTGCTTTGGCTCCTAGGTTTTTCCTCTCTGAGATATTTAGAGGGAGAACATGCCTCTCTGGAAGATGTAGAACAAAACAGCTGAGAGAACTTTTTGGACAAATTGCTCTGAGTCTGTAGGGAGGATGAGTAATCTTTACAGGCTTTCAGAAATCCCTTGGCTAAAGAGAGGTGTTATTCCCTCTCTAGAAATAATGCCAAGAGCACAGAAACACTTTCACAGAAGGGAAAACTAAAGGTATATATCTGATCATTCATAGCTGGATATGTTATCCCACAATCCCAAAGAAAGAATGTTCTGAAACTCAGACCCCACCCAGCTCCTCTCCCCTCAGTTCCATCCTGTTCTCTGTCAAACTCCTGCACAGCAGTGCTCTCTGCCACATGGGTAGACCTGAATTTGACCCCTGGACATTCAGCTCCACTCTGGTGCCAGAAAATCACATCTGTGCAAGCACTAGGGCACCTCCACACTGGCACAAGCAGGAGCAGAGGCAGGGAGAGAGGGTGTTAACTTGTCCTCAGAGAGGTGTCATAGATCTCTTGAGAACTCCAGCTTTTAATGGAGGTGTTGTAATACTTTGAAACTGAAAGGAATAAGAACTAAAACTTTTAGCAGTATTGTGGGAGGAGGGTGGTTCTATTTGCCATTCACAGAGCCTTTGAATTCTGATAAAAACATTTCCCAGAAGAAACTTGAGCAAAAATTGACTCCACGATGTGGTGTTTGTCAACCTTTGCTCTGGATTTGACACTGCTCCTAGTCAGACTAACAACATACTCTACCTGCTAACTACAGGAGATTCTATCTGCTCTTTCAAGTTGAAAAGGGGAGTGTTTTGGTATTTACCTTTGGCATTTTTGCCTGTGAAGAGCGATACTTGGAGACAATAATTTTAGAGTAATTATGTCTACTCCAGCCATGATACTTTGATTTCTAGCTTTCTCTATTTCTCCTGTTTACTTTTTGAGACATTCTGCATTTGTATATGTTTAAAATGCAGTTATTTCAACAAATGCTTCATAAGGTTCAAGCAATTTCTCAAAACATGATCTTCATTCCTAATTAATGTAATGGGATAGTACAGCTAATGTATCAAATTTCATGCTTTTGATCCCAAAGGGGATCAGGAGATAAGGAGCTCTTGAAACAAAGATGTGATTCATTATGTGAAGCAGAAAATGGAAATAATCAGATTCATGGAAATGAATTATAAGGATGATACATGCTGAAAAATAAGTAAGATGGGATAAAAAGCTTGAAATGTGCCCGTATTTAGCAGAAAGGAGGGGCAGAAGCCTGGAAAAATATATTGTCTGGTTTTGTTTATTAGCCTTCAGCAACTGCTATCCTGAGATGTGATGAGAAACTGGGAAATTAAAAAATACTCATCTAGCAATTCAATTTGAAATGAGCTAGGAAACACTTGCGTTACTGTTATTTTATTTTTTTTTCCCCTTGAAATGTGCTTTCTTTTTTTTTGCCATCCTAAGATGAAACAAGCATCCATGTCCTTATGTTCTCCAGAAGAAATTTACCATAAGAAAACTAATCTTTTCTGCATTCTTGGAATTTCGCATTCGGTCACCTTTTACCAATGACTTTTTGTTGTATTTTCTCTTCTGCCATGTTCTGGATAAACTTTAATATCTCTAGTTGAACTGATTCATTCCTTAGTAAGTCTGCATTTTCTATGTCTTTCATTTGTGTTCTTCCACTCTTTGTTTCCCCATTCTTTATCAGCTGTCCTTCTGTCCTGCCTTGCTTCAACTGCTGAATAAAAAATCCCAAAGTAGGAATTACACATCTATATTGACTAATTCTCATCATCCACAACTACCAGTAAATCTATATCTTTTGTTGCTTGGGCTTTGCATACAGACTTCCATTTGCTTCACTTTCTTCACCATTGCCAGATTAGGCACTGTTGCTTTACTAACTCCATCACTTTGAAATGATTGTGTATATCAATATTAATATTTCCTCTCTTCTTTCACTCCATCCACCCATTGGATTCTTCAGTGCATCCACCAGCTACTCTTTTTTCAGTCCATCCATCTTTGTTCACTACTGTATCCTTGTTCACCTGAGTTTCCTCTTCCTCACACCTTACAGCAATGTACGAAGATCACACAAATTTCATAATCTCTTTCACTGATTTCTTACTTTGAAGCTCTTTGATTTAAGATTGTTTCATCCTCAAAGCTCAGTCCTGCCAACCATCATCCCAGGAGATTATTTTCTCTATTCCTCTTGCAGACTCCATCATCTGAGAAGATCCTTCTTTTTTTAAATACATCCCAGTTCTCTCACATCTTGAGATCTTCATTTTTTTAGTACAACTTTGTTCTCCTTTACTGAGGACTGGAGGAAATGCACTGAGGAATACAAGAGGTGAACTTGCACTTCTTAGATGGTCTTCCTCAGACAGACATCTCTGTTTTAGTCTTATGACTATTCAGCAGAAACAAGTGTCCCAGTGTTCCTGGAATTCTTCCAGTGTCGTCATGGGAATGTTTGTCCGCATCAGGTCCTCATCTCATACTCTGGGTTTCACAAATTCTCACTACCAGTCTCATCTGTGAAGAAGAAACTATATTATACTCCTTCTGTGTTGTATTTTTCAGTGGTACAGCAGTGTGGAGGAAAAAAAAATTCATGACTAAAAAGTTCTCTAACAAAGCCAGAGAAATACTTTTTTTTTTTTTTGCAAGAGTCAATGAACTATAATATAAGAATTAACACTGCTAAGAAACATAAGTTGAAAGATCAGAGAGCACGACGGAAACATTTTGTTCAAACACTTTTTGAATTAGGATTGCACATTATCCATCTGAATGTGGCTGTGCAGTGTAGCAAGATGTGTTATCTGTTAGAGAGCTATCAGAGATTACTTGAGTCAGCACTGCATCCACCAGCAGTTTGTTGTTTCTGTCATTGATTTTTTTAAAAACCCAACACATTATGAAAAACGAGAGGAAAAGAGTTCTGGTGTTTTGATTGGAAAAGGAAATGTAACAGTCAGTGTGCATTTGAAGTATGTAAACTCTTTTATAGCTTGAACTGCTACACAGTGCCTAGAGATTTACATTTCTGGAGGCGGTTATGGGGGGAAAACCCTACACATTTTCTGTGTGCAGTTTTTCCAAGCTGTTAAAATTTGACACATGTATCTTTTCAAGCCCTTAACCTGATGAGTTCAAAAACCAACAAAATGGCCTTACCCTAAAACTGAAAGTACAGTTCTTACAGAATTTTAGGGACAGCTAATACAGCAAATCTCAAGTGAAATGTTCTAATTATTTAATTAATTATTAGGATGATTCCTAGGAGCACCCATTGTGTGAGGTACCACGAGCATATTTCCCAGCTGCACACTCTGCCACCTATCATTTTAACATGCCTTGTGTTCCCACTGGATAGTGATACCTGCTAAAACAGATATGATGCTGTTTCCCATGCTTGGAGCTAGATAGAAGCCATGTATATATGATTAGTGTGCCAGACTCATATATCTCATCTTTTCTCCAAAAGAACAAGCAGTCTTACTGGCCACCAGAACAGCTGGTGACACTAAAATTCAGAAAAAAAAAACCCTCACCTTGTTGACTTCCAATTTAGTGGGTTTGGACATATTCATGTGCTGGGAGATCTTCCACTAAATTTGCAGATTTAAAGTGAAAGAATTCTTGAATTTCTTTACACAGATTTGAGGGATACTGCGCTCACTCCAACAGGTTTTGGGTTTACCCACATGTAAAATCAGGGCAAGCAAGGAGAACATCCAGTTCTTATGTTTTACCTCTAGAATTACAATGTCACTTGTTATTCAGCTTCAAGAGGGAAATTCATCCTCATAATTGTGGCCGCAGTGAAATAGTTGCATATTCTTACCAAAAAGGATAAATCCTGCTCTAAGTGGTAACAATGTAAATCTTCTGGGAAATTCACAGACTTATCAGGGTTTATGTACAGATAATAGATAGAATCTTGTACTTTTCTCTAGAGGAAGAAATGTCTAAAAAAATCTGTAAAGCAAAACCAGAAGTAAACCAAAGTATCCTCTATTAGCAAGCTAAAAGCAGATGAAAAATTAAAATCCTGATGTGATCTTCTCCTTCAGAAAAAAAAAAAAAAAAACAAAAACATTTAGGATGTCGACATTTTTTTGCCATAGATGTATGATATACTATACAATGAGCCCTATGTGCCATCTTTGCATTCAGCTCCACTGACCAAGAAAATAAATTAGATTCCAGAATCTTAGTGCCCATGGTAATGGCTTACTATAAGGAGCCATTAATGCCGTAAATTATACTCACAGCTGTTAGTAACGTGTACGTATCTTGTTTTCCCTCTTTTGGTTCAGATGAATGTCAATTAGCTCAACAGTATTTACACTCATATTTTATTTATTGGGTGCAATTGTCCATCTGTTTCAGTAATGATGGAAGTTACAATGATTCTGCTGGAAGTAAAGGAATTAGATTTACTTATTGTTAACCTTTCCCAGGAGGTAAAAGAAGCCATGTTCATAATTTTCTTACATGCAGGGAATAGTAGAAAGGGAATGTGATATTTCAAAGAGGTGTGAGAAAAAAATATAAAAATCCTGTGACTGTGCCAGCTGAAAATAGCAGTAAAAATAATAACAAATTCATGATGAAATCACCAACATTATAACTGATTAAGTACACTGAGTAATGTTGAGCTGAACCCAGTTTTGGGACTTAAAGCTAGCTTGGGTAAATCAGAACCTTTAGGTTTCCTGTCCTGCTCTTTCTCTGCCTGATAATCCACCAGCCTCCCACGATCTCAAGGGTCAATTTGACACTTCCCATTTTATCTCATGCTTGTCTGCATAAACATGCCCATGTTTTTTCATCTCCTTTTCAGGTATGTTCTTTGTCCCGCATCTTCAACACTAACATGGCCCTGATAGAGCATCAGCCTCTTCTGAAGAATTTCTTCTATTCTGATACATACAGTATTTATTCAAGTCTGATATTTGTCAATATCTGATATCTTTGTTTTGCTCAGATTAATCAATTGTTTATAAATTACCCTTCAGGCACAGGTAGTGTCTTCCCCCTCTACTGTAGAAACTCTTAGTGAAGTCACCAGACATACCTCCAAGCCATGAACTTCTCTACTTCAGGTGAACAGTTAAAGTAAAAGAGCAACAGTTGAGCAGGTGACATTCCAAGTTACAGATTTATGGTAAACCCCCATCTTGCTTCATATTTTGAAACTTTAATATATAGGATTTCTATACTTACAGAGGAATTGCACTTATCAAAGGAAGACTGCTGCATTTCGTAAAACATGACTTTTCCCTTTTACAGGTGCTTTTAAGGGTTCTAGCCTCAGGGGTTGTGGAAAATGTGAACTGTCCTACAGTTTGAGAGGGTTATGTATATAGTAGTTGGTAAAGATCTCTCTAATAAAGACCTTAAAGCATGTGATACCTCTGAATGTTCTACTGTTGATTAAGTGAAATTAATGAGAAGTTCATGTTTGGCTCTTTCTTCAGGAGCTATAAATTAACTGAATGATAATTAATTATGAGTAAATAATTTTTAAATGCATATAATTTCTAAAATGATACAATACAGAGTATCCTGAGGAATTGGAATTTTTTCAGTGTGACTTCTACATGGAACAAAGTCCAAGCAAACTTGATCTATGCTTTCCTATGGATGTGTCATTTACTATTAGGCTAAAATAATGTATTTTCTTTCTATGCAACTGCGTTGATCAGGAAAATAAACAGGTTTTGTTCTCCCTTAGGATAATGGCTCACTATGAGAAATCATTAACATAGTAAATCATAGTCAGAAATATTGACACGATGAAAACATCTTATGTGCTTCTTTTTGATGCAACTGAGCATCAATTAGTTCAGTGATATTTGCATAAATACCTCTATTTTCTGGGTGGAACTGTCCATCTGTTTCACTAAGAACTTAATTACAATGTTTTTTCTGGGAAAGAAGAAATTAATCTTTCTGAATGTTAACCTTTTCTACAAGACAAAGCAGTCATGTTGAGTAGATAACAGCAACTAAATAGGATCCAATGAAATATTTTGTCTTGGAAAATAAGATGTTCATTAATGAACAAAAAAGCTATTTCCAAAATTTAACAAAGGATCAACATTAGATTTTTAGGCCATAATTCTCTTTTATGTTGACTATCACAGCTTGGTATTGATGCCTTCTTTCTTAAAAATAATGCCAAGAATTGCAGTTGTGTTTTTTTATTTAAAGCACATTTGGTGCTAACGGGTATCTTGCTGAGTCTCAGGAGAGACCAAGCACAACAGCTGGTCAGTCACCTACAAGAACAGCTCCATCGCCTCATAAGGGTAAAGGCATGATGATATGGTGACATATGTGGCCTGCTCTGCCTTTGTCTTATCTGGATTCTACTGAAAACTCACAGAAATAGGTGTTTGCACAAGTTTTCTGGTGGTACTCCAAGGTCGTTTTTTTCTCTTGAGCTTCCTGTACTCCTCTGACTTTCACATCACACACAATTCCACCCTTTCATATGAAAGTTACTTATTAAAAACTGAGGAAACAGCTATTTTTTAACCGATCCCTAGCTGAATCAGTTGCTGTAAAATACTAGCTCCGGAGGTATGAGTGTCCACCTTCCAGTGACTGACTTGTAATGATGAGAAGGGACCAGTTGCCAAGAATACTTATAAGATATCTCCTTTTATCCAGGAGATAAAGGCCTTTGTTCTTGGGACTGACAAGTCAGAGTTATAGTTTCATTTCCTTATGTGTCATCCATTCTGTAACTGTGAAGCTTTTGGATTTAACACGTGGATTTATTCCATCTCCAACCAAGCTTTGATCCATAATTTACCCCAAGAGCTTGAGTTGCCTCTTGCATCCAAACTATTAAATCAAGAGTAACTTTGTTAAAGTTGGTGGACAGTCAGTGCAGTCATTCCAGTGTAAAATTTGCGTGTGTGAAGAAGAAAGCAAGACAGCTAATCTGGACCCAGTTCTGAAAACCTTTTCTTTGATTTTCCAGCAAAGTTTTTGCATAACTGATATTGTACAAGTTGCTTGAAAGTTCAGTACTTTCACAGCTTCTCTTTTCCATATCTACCACATGCATCAAAATTCTACCATAGACAAAGTAAGTACATAAATAAATGTGTCTAAATTGAACAGTTTTTCCCCTTTTCCTCTGCCTCAATACAGTGAGGTATTTTACTCCATGATTTTGCTGAGGGTCCTGTCTCTGCTCCAAATTCTCAGCATCAAACTCTGTTCAGCCTGGAAAGCTAGTTTAACTACATTGCACATACCAGAATAAAGGAAATTTTCACTGTAATGTTGTATTGGGAAAGAGAACATCAATGCAAAAGACAACAGATGCAGAATATTTGTGGACAACGTAACAAAAAGTCTTTAAGTTCCTCTCAGGTTAATTGCTACCAGTAACAAATGTACTCATGAAAAATAAAACACTAAAACTTCACCACATTTTCTTCTTGCATATTTCCATTGCTATATGTAAGTACAAATATGGGAGATTAATGGAGGAGGTGATCACTAAACTAATGAAGGGATAGGATTAAATGTTAGAGAATAACAAAAGGTCATACAGGACATAATTTATATTTCAGAGTAACATTAACACTGCTGCAGATAAGGGGTTTGTTCTCATTTCCATTACAATCTGTTTGCTAATATAATTCAGTTGTAAAAAAGGGGAAAAAATGTTGCCAGAAGGCCCAACTCAGGACACCACCTAAGAAAATCCAAGTTTCACCAGTTTAAACCTGGCCTTATGTGCCTGCTGGGCTCTTCTTGCCCCACACCAGAGTAACTCAAAGCAGAATTCCTTCCTCTGATTTGAAATAAATAGAATTAATTTCTTAGTATGGTAACATAGATCCCTATCCCAGGTTTTTTCTGGAATATATATAGGCCAAAATCTAAATTATCATCTAAGGATTAAATCAAGGAAGGACCGGACCATTTCCAGTTGCATCTGGACTCCCTGTCTCCAAGACAAGCACACTGTGTGCCTTCTGTAACATCTTCTCTTTTTGCTGAGAAAAATGTTTCTGTTCCCAGAAGTCACAGTTCTTCAAAATTATTCTGCTCTGAAGATCTCACTTATACAGAATTAGGCTTTGCTCTTTCTTTCTGGTGTTTCAGTGCTTGTATCCTGTCCTAATGCATCTGTTTCCCTATGTGCTAGCCTCCTGTACATTTAGTAATCAACAAAAGTGCTTCAGAAACCAACCAAAATGGGTTTCATGTGTCTTTGTTTCGTAGCCCTGGGTTTCCTGGAAATGTTAGCACTTAACATACCTCTCCATATTCTTGCAATACCTTTATTTCTGCAGTTATTGGCCTTTAGAGTAGCTTGTCATCTTCCCCTGGGAAGATCACAGCCTGCCTTGCCCATCAAGTAGCACGCTAAGAGGTAGTTAACATTCAGATAGGTCAGGCACTTTCCTACTTCTGGTTACAGAAAGGTTTCTACGAGTGGAGTGAAGATTTAATAGTGTTTTTTCCCAGCCTTAAGCAAAAGACATTGAAATTACTCATAATATCAGTATGCCATTAAGAATTGAATTGATTAATTGGGTAGAGATGGTGAAGCACTATGAAAATGTGAAGTGCTATACACTTGGTGCTATTGTGGTAATTAAGACTGATTCTTTTCAAATTCTTTTCTCAAGGCTTAGGCCCACTCTTAAATTAGCTCGATTTAAAGAGTTACCAAGCATTAACGGAGCTGCAGTAGCTGCCCTTATGTGTACTCTTTTCCCGTAGCAACAGTCTGATAATTTCATTGCCTGTAGCCTGTAGTAAAATTTGATTTGCTACGTTGGTAGTTGGGTTGTTACCACAAGACAACATCAAGTGACACTGAAAGAAACTGTCCTTCACTCTCCCCATTGCCATTCAGTCTCCACAAACCTTTTTCTTTACTGGGTGAAACATATACAAATGTGTCATAAAACAAATTAGAGAATTGATCCAGTAGAAAAAATAATAATATTATAATTATTATTATTGTCATTGTTATACTGAAAACTGGTTAGTTTTCAACTATATCTTTTCTTTAAGCTCCTGTAAGGTTTGGATATGATCAGCCCAGAAAAGAGGAAGGGCAGCATTTCTTCTTTTAGTACTGGTGGCAGCTAAAAGCATATGTTGAACTATATCATGGCTCTCCTTAACCCAAACTTACTGCTGGTGGGGAGAGCACAAGATAGACACTTTCTTGAAGCTTGCTGGCCTCAGTAACTTCATAGTGTGGTTGAGCCACTCAAGATGTTTTGGGAGGGAGCTGAACATTTTATACCATAAGTTTCTTTAATTATCAACTGGGATCTTATGAACTCAGAATATTACATATTTTTATTTGAAAATTCCAGTATTCCTGAATCTTCTATTTATCTTATGGCATTTGGGAAGTGAAGGCAAAAAAGGATTTACGTGAAACCAGTGTGACTTTTCATTGAAGACAAAGCTGTTTATTTGGGCTTATCTTTCATATTTTAAAAATCAATTTTAGCTAACCAAAAAATAATCTTGCTTATTTTATATATTAAAAAATCAAGGTTTTGTGGGTGAACATTTTGCATTTTCCACGTGAATTGTTTTAAAATCAAAATGCAGCTTCTCATATTGCAAAGCTTAAGTTACAGGCTTTGTGGCTTTGAATGATTTAAACCACAAAAAAAGTGGAATTGTATTTGTGGTTTTCCTGAGAAAATGTCAATGAGTTTTTAAAAGTTAAAACTCACTTTGGGGATCTCTTCATTGATTTCAGAGGGATATGGCCTGAAAACTTTGAGCACTTAGTGTCAGACTTACAGCCAAACTAATTCATAGAGACCAAGGTATCAGTAGATTTTATATACTTTAAAATATTTACCTACAGAATTCTTGTATGTTTCTCCCAGTCTCCGGAGTGCTAATTATGAAAATAAAAAAGTCAAAGACTCACCATCATCCTAGTGGACTGAATTTAATGTATCCAGTTAAGCCACAAAGCTATAGAATTCATAGAGTTTTGCTGTAACTGCCCTGGTTGTTTCCTGTGAATGCAGAAAAGGAGTAACTACAAAAAGGTTCAGAAAGAGGTTTTAAAAATAAGAGCATTAGCGTACAAGAAAATGTAGGTGGAGACTACAGATTGGTTTACAGTAGGCTTTGCCTGAAGAAGCAGCTTGAAACCACCCTTCCTGTAAGAACAGTAGTAACAGCAATCTAAAGTATCAGGAGATCCTTCCTATCACAATGTTTCCAAAAGCTTCTGTGTAGATTACGAACATACCAGTGTCACCAGGACCTGACCAGAGGTATGCATGCCACTGGCAGAAAATTATATGATTAGATAACTTTTACTGGTGGATACTTAAGTTGCATGAAGAATTTAGGTTCTCCAGCAACTCGTAACAAGTTTTGAGTAGTTCAGTTTTGGACTCATGAACCCAAAGCAGTAAGAATAAATCCCTTTGTTAACACGCCCTCTCTATGCATTCATTTTCTCCTACATAAGGGTCATTTTGAAACAAATCTCTGGTCACAGGTCAGTTGTACTTGATTCTCTCTGCAAAACTGCCAAATATTTTAAAGATTTCTTGTCAATTTACTCTGCAGTGTATCTTTTATCATGAGTTCACTAGTTTTTATTTTCTCCCATGATCTTTGACAACTGAAATGGCTTTACACTTTGTAAAGTGCTATGAATTAGTATGTGTGAAGAGCATGCTATAATTCTGCAGTGCTGAAATGTGTAATATCTTCATTGTCTGGATCTTGTGGGGGAAAAAAACCAAGTTTTCTCATTCAAGGCTAAATATACTGAGCTTTTAAATGCTATTTCTTCCCATAAAGTGGCAGTATTCTTCAGAAGTTCATAGATCTGTGCCAAATAGTAATAGCCACGGATCCAGTTCTTGGTATGGGGAGTTCATTAATTTATACAGTTTTAGGCTTTTTAAGTGTCACAACCTTGATTCTGTTATTTCTCTTTTGACCATCAGTGTTCATGCCCTAAACTTTCTTGAGTATCTAGACCTTTCCTCTGATTTTTTTGTAAGTGTAACCCCAAAGACCTGAGAACAAGAAGACTTTGGAGCTACTTCATAGGTCATGATTCACTCAGTTCCTTTAGCCCTGGGCATTTCTTCTTTCTTCTGTAGTGAGTCATTCCAACAAGGAACCAGAGCAACATGTGCATTAAAAGCCAAATATTCCAAAAGGACTATGAACTCCAAAAACACCTATAGAAAAGGCTGAGGCACTCTTAAGCAGTATATGCAGTACAGTTCTAAGGTAAGTGCATATTGGACATGCAGTAAAATCCATCCAGCAATGTGGTGATGCCATGGGCCCGGTATCCAAACCATCCACTCAGGGCTACTATGACACAGAACACACAGTAGACTCTCATCTTTCCAAAACTGCAGTTGGAGGCTAGTTTTAGTTCCTGAAGGTATGAAATGGCATTGGATGCCTCTGTACAGAAAACAGAAACAAGACAGAAACAAGGTGTGGAAGTCAGTGGATGCAGAACAGTTCAGCTCCCCCTGCAGCAGATACCCACCGATTGGCCAGTTGAATAGCTCGCTAGGAACCACTGCTTGTGTGGACCAAGGACTCTGTTCATTTCCCCACATACAGACATCTGACATACCCTACCCCACTTGGCCTCCAGACACCCCTGGGAAGGGTGTAGGTCTCCCATTGCTCCTGTGTCATGTCTTCCAGCCCTTAGTGATTCTTGGACATACTAAGGCATCTCAGATAATACCAACATCTATGTTTGGTGATCATGTGGCAATAGTAAGAACTTAAATAGAATCAACGTTTTTATGTATTTTGGCAAGTGAATCCAAGTCAGTTTTATCAGGTGTTTAAATCCATTGGTTTCTTTGCAGGATTCACAGCTTAATTACTAAATTCTCCAAGGTAGAACTATGTAGGTATAGGGTATCCATTGAGTTAGTCAGGTAGGTTATGCTAGTGAACATTAATAACCCCTATCTGAACTGAATACAAGATGTTGTTCCCCTCATTGCTCATTGCCATTGCAACTGTAAGAGGATGATGCAGCTGGATCATATAAAATAAACAGACTGAACTCACACACTTGCCACAGATGCAGAAAACTTCAAAGTTCCTAGGAGAGAGGGATACAGTCCTGCCAGACCCCAGCATTGTACATACACCTGCTAGCTACAACTTACCAAAGACAAACTTTTTTCCATAGCTGTCATCCTTCATCTGCTTATCGGGTCCAGATTTGGTGACAGCAGGTTCTGCATCTTCCTCTTGCTTTTAGCTATAACCCAGTGGGAAAAAAAAAAAAAAAAAAAACAACCAAAAACCACAGAGCTGTCTCCTTGGGTTAGACTTGCTTCCATATTGTTAGGAAGAATACTCAATTATTTTCCTTGTGCTATGTTTGGTACGCAGGTGGTATAAAGAAGCTACATAGATGAAAATTAATGCAAAGCTGAGATGGACAAAATGCTTTTTATTCCCTACAACTTACTGTAAAATGTCACATTTCACTTTAATTATTGCTCAGGCAAGGTAAAACATTTGCCCATCTTTAGTTCCTTTGATACAATTTCTAAATGACTCTTTATAGCCTCTAAATGACTATGACTCTTGACTGAATTCCCAGACTTGTAATCACCTATTTCTAGCCTCATAGTGCTCAGGAATGGGATAGTGTGACCTGGGTGGTCTGGCCTATGCTGAATAGCTCTGAGATTATATCTATACTGCAGGACAAAGACAAGCCTTAAGAATTAACTCACACTACAAAAAGTAGTGATAAAATGAGGGGCAATGGTTTTAAATGGAAAGAGGGCAAATTGAGATTAGATACGAGGAAGAAATTTTTCACTATGTGGTTGGTGAGGCCTCACGGAACAGATTGTCCAGAGAAGCTGTTGAGGCCCCATCTTTGGAGGTGTTCAAGACTAGGCCGGATGGGTTTTTGAGCAACCTGGTCTAGTGGTAGGTGAACCTGCCCATGGCAGGGGGGTTGGAACAACATGATCTTTAACGTCCCTTCAAACCTAAACCGTTCTATGAAGTCCTATATTCTGTGCAATTTCTATCTGCCTTTGCTTCATTGCTCAGTGTAATACATCCAGGGTCTGCTTAGGAAATGCAGAGTTCAAAGATCAAGTGCCAAACCCAAGTCTTCCTGCCCCGAGGCATTCAGGTGCTCAGCCTAAGTTTGCACTTGAGCGTGGGATTGTGATGGTGTGACACATGAGTCTGGACTTGAGCACTGCCTTGGAGCTTGGATCTTAATTGGCAGAAACTGAGAATCTTGTACAGAGCAGTTTGGCATCTCTGTGTCTGAGATGATGTTCACGAGAGCCCCTAAAGGCGGAATCAGCAGACAGACCTAGTCTAATGCACTTCTGTGCACATATATATGCCATATAGATGAATGTCCTACATAGAATAACATTTTGCTTAAAGGAAATTTTATGGTCCTAACCCTGCAGGCCTGATTCACCTGTCATTTATGCCAGAGTGGCTTGACTGATTTCAGCAAATCTTAGTTGAAAATAAGGATTGAATCAGACCCTCATTCTCTTACTGTAACTGGTAAATCTGTTGGTGGGGCTGTTAGTGAATGGCTCAGTGCAAGAACAGGGACACACGACAGCATTAATATAAATTTATAATCTATTTTATGGTGTTGGTAGATTTTCATGGTTTTTTTAATGCGATGTTACTACCTTTACATATTCTGTTACCGAAGTCAGGGAAAGTACACAATTATGAAGCTTTTATATTCATTACCCTTATCTAAAGATAACCAGCCATGCATTATCAAAATTACCATTCTAAGACCTTCTTTGGAAGACAGAATATCTTAAGCCAACAGACACAGTGAAGGGGGAAAAGTAGCTATTTTGATGTATTTTCTTATTATACCCAGGTTTGGTGCCATTTGAAAGAGCTCATCAGCTAAGAAAATGACACAAAATTGAGATGATAAAGTAAAAACTACCATAATCAGAAATATTTGCACTTCTAGCATTATCTTTCATCTTGATTTATTTCTAAAGGATTCCAACCACATGGAGGGACCTCAAGCATCAGGCTGTGAAAAGCCACTCAGACACTCCCTTCAGAAAAACCCAGGATAGTGTCATAGCTCCCATTACCCCCCAAACTTCTACAGTTATCCTCACTTCCCTACTCCATATCCATCTGACTGAAGAGGAGCCTTTGTGATGCAGCCTAGAGTGGATACCACACAGAAAGACATCTTCTTTCATATATTTATATCATATATGTTACATTTTTATATTACCTGCTTTTATATGTTTTTATATATTGTCTTCATATAGCTTGTTTTCCAAAACTCGTGACGGCACCGCTCATGAATGAGAAAGATGAAGCAAGGCCGTGTCACCCAGCCAGAGTAAATGTGCCACCAATTCCTCAGCTCCAAAAGTGATGACTTTAACTTGTGCTGTGACAGTTTGTAGGGACACAACTCCTATTTGCTGAATTATGCCTAAGTCTTCCCCATGTCGGCACTGTGGGAGGGGGCAGGAGAGTGGAAGAAGGCAGGTTTGGTCGACTGCTCCGATGCATGAACCTGAAGAGTGGAGGTGGTGAGGATGCCCCTCCCCTTCAATAGCCGTGAAACCTCAAATTAGCTGAAGGTAACCGTGGACCACTGCTAGGCACCAATTTAAGTGCTTTCACCTCTAAGAAATGGAGTCTGGGAAGAGGGGAATTGGGGATTGGAGATGAAGGTTAGTGAGTCATTCTCATAAAGGTTTGTCATCAATTTGCAGCTATGTTTTGCCTCAACAGAAAGTACGCAGTGCACAGCCTGGCTCTCATTTCTGCTGCGCTTTTAAGATCAGGCATTTGATTAAAGTCGTTACAGGGTACTACACTCTTTGTGTGGAAAAGCCTGAAGACGTCCCGCGGGAACAAGCCTTCACTCTGCTCCTCCCGGTGTCCCAGCGTGACAATTATTCCATTGTTGTGCTCTCTATAGAAGACAAATATTTAACGACTTTTGATAGACACTTCAGGCTGTATCTCTTTGATATGTGTTTGTGATTCAGACTTCCTTCCTTCTTTCCTTTTGTGTTTTATTACCAAAGGGGAAAAAACACTTCCTGCCAGGTTTGCAGGTTCTAATAAGCCCCTCAATTCCCTTGCACCAGAGCTTGTGGCAGTAGGAACAAGAGTGATTGCTCTTTCTGGTTATTTTTTTCTTTTTCAGTACTTCTGACCCATTTGAGGCAGGGCTTCATGGGCGATTCAGGACAGCTGGAAGTCCTAATAAGCCACAGTATGAAAGATAAATGAAAAAAAAAATCAAAAAAAGCATTTTTTAATTGCATGCTTGTTTTTGACGTTCGTACTTCCCCCATCAAAGCTTTGATATTATTTAAACATGATATTTTTCACGGAGTTTTAAAACTCCACACACAGAACTTTCTTATGATCCCCCAGGTTCCTCAGAGAAAAATAAAGGTCCTGTCACTAAATGTCCTTACCCATGGGTCTGCTGCTATCAGGTATTGTGTCATACCATGTTTTTAATGGGAAGAGAATCAAATCCAGCCTCTTTTTGTGCAGCTGCCTGGCAGGAGATGGTGGGCAGCAGAGATGTGGGAGAGAGCATCAATCTCAGTAGAGGGGATCGCTGGTCTTCTGGGGACAAAGCTGTGAAGCATCTTGTTGTGGCTGGGATGCAATGTCAGGCAGCAATTCCTTCTCTCTGCTCTGCGAGTGGCCAGGGATTAGAGCTAACGTGCAATGGTTCAGTGGGTTTCAGCTGTGCAGCACGTTTGGTACAATTTGCCATGATAAATCTGTAGCTTCCTTTGGCAATGAGAGGCGGTGACAGAGTTTTGTCAGGGTGAAAGGATTTGGAATATACACAGCCACCTCTCTGCATTATATATTCTGTTAAGCAAGTATAAAATTTATGTGCTCGCTGGCATAGCCAGATGTGGAAATATGTTTGATATTACTTATCTGAGGAAATCTGTTGGAACTGGAGGTGTAGCTGTGTTCGTAATCGCTCTAGCAGCTGTAAACTCCAGATCATTTTTCAGATAAGATTAGAGACTTTTATTACTATTTTCCCTTGAAGAACCTGTTTCAATTTAATAATTCAGTCCATTCTTTTCAATTTGCCATCACCTTTCTGTCAGTTTCAAGAACCTGGAAGAACATTGCCACATGTGCAATGGTGGGTTGACATCTGAGAGTCTTGACTCTACTCTTGACCCTCTGTCTGTCTCAGGCAAACAGCTTAGGCTTTGCTCCTGCAGGTTATACAGATGAACGTGACCTCCATAATTTCATATGTTGCTACCGTGTGTGTAAAATCCCTGCCCCCATGACTGAGAAGTGTTTGCAGCCTTTGCTGCTGCTGCTGCTGATATTTTGATTCATTCAGATCACTCCTGAGTTTCCCTGCTCCCAGTGAGCTGAGACTGTGTGCCTCAACCTTCCTTTTAGGTAGAAAGCCTATAAAATCAGTGCTTCCTATGATGGCTATATCTCATCTGTGTTTCTGTGTTCTTCTACCAGCACTCTAATTTGCTCCTCTTTATCCTTTCAGTTTTTGGCAGCTACAATGCACTCCTTTCCCACTGCTCTGGCTGCACCATTGGTACCTTGCTCAGCTCTCTGTCCCACTTTTAGTCTCTGACCCTGCTTCTCTATCTCTCCTCAACCATTCTGCTCAGCTCTTTTGTCTCCCTTGTCCTCCCTCTCATTTTTCAGCCTTTTTTCTCTGTCTGTCTCTCTCCTGGCACTTTTCTTGCCCGCTCCCTTGCACTGGAATAGCATCATCATTTCAAACATTTCTATTCTCCTTTTTCAAGCCTCCTCCCACCTCCTCATCCCTTCCTCCACCTCCTTGTTTTCAGCCTTACACTAACCATTCCTTGCCTCCCTGACCTTCTCTCAGCTAAAAATTGGTGTTCCTCTTCAGGAAACAGCCTCCCTCTGAAAAATATGCAGGAATAAAGCAGCTTTATTGCATTAAAAAAAAACAATCTACACTGCTTTGGAGGATTATGTGTTATACCTCCACTCCCAGCCACCTGTTTACACCATTGGAAAAAAGCCCTATAAAAAATCACGTGAACTATATGTTTGTTATGACGATTTCCATTTGGATAAAATACACACACACATATGCAAAGATATATAGGTACATAAATGTACAGATATAATCATAATAAAAAAAGAAACAATCCTCAAATGCCTTCTTTTGTTTAAGTTTTTACAAATGTGGTTCATTCTGGCAGCAGTATGGTCCAAATTATTTTTATGTGGTTTATCACCGCTTTCCTTAACTCCTCCTTGTTCATTATCTCAGACGTTATATTTGTCTCATTTAGACTGTGACACTAAAGGAGCCTGAACTGCCTCGTTCTCCATAAATTGAAAGATCCTATCCGGATACTCTAGAGCATATGATGATAAACTTATTTATCATATTACATATACACATACACACACAAATGACAAATAATAAAGGAGGAGTTTGTAAATGATTCAGCCTGCCAGCAAGAATCCAAATATTTCACATTGCACTGGCTGTGAAGGCCTCTGGTGCAACCCTGTACTTGAACATGTGCTTAATCTTATGAGTATTACAGTGGCAATCAGGGTACATGAAACACAGTGGAAGTTAAGCATGTGCTTAATTGCTTTCCTGAAATATGACCTCCACTTCAAAACAGCAGACTGGAGGTGGAAAGCACACTCCTCAGCCTTGTCATTTTAGAAAGTGTGCCTAAGGAGGAAAAAAGCAATTCATAAGAGATCTGTATTTTTTCACAGCTACTTGGTGAGCAAAGTGTAGGAAATTCCCAAACGTGTGACTGGGTTTGGAGGAAGTGATTATCCAAAGCAACAGTGAGCAACCTCAAACAGATTAGACACAGGCAACATGTATATTCGTGTATCTCTGGTGGGCATGATGGAAATAGTATATCCAAGAAGGCACATCTAATATGTTTCTGAGTTGGTAGCTGAAGATTTTCTTTAGCCTCCAGTGATTTATTCAGTAACAAGTTGTTGGACTCAGACAAAAAAGAGATATGAAAATAAAGTGTCTCAATAAAGGTCAGATGATCATTGAACAGCAGAGGCAATGCAATGTCAAAGTTACTTGGCTGGAGGCGAATCAACTGATCTAGGGTTTCATTTGCTTGATTCCCAAGAGGTATGACCTCTCCTTACCTCATCCTAATGATGTGCAGTTGGGTTAATTTCTCTGTTTGTCTGTCTCTGTCTCATTTGATTCTCCAAGAATAAGCTTTGCTTTTAGAAAAGCAGTTTCTTCTTCCTCAAAGTCTTGAAACTCTGAGTCAAAATAAATTTCAGCTTTCAAAGTTTTCTTATTGTCTTAAGAGGAGGACCAAAAGGGACCTGAGCAAAAACTTTGTGAACCACTTAGAAATGCAGTCAATTTATAAAGCATATTTGTGCACAATCCAATGTACTCATGGTACAGACTGTGTAAAGTCAAGTTTTGCAAAACACAAGGACAGTGTAACTCCACCTGTGTTGTCTTTCAGAAAGGGCACAGCCCAGCCCAGAGGCAGGAGCTGCAGTCCCAGCTGGAGTCTGCAATTATCACTAGTGGTGACACCTGGAAAAAGAAGTTTGTAACTCCCTCATGTAGGAAAAGACCTTGAGAAAAAGCAACTGAAATGAGCTTCTGCTGCTATTTCTGTTGGATGGACTGATGTTTTGACCCATTGCTTATACTGAGCTATTGGGCTGTGTCGTTTGCTATACCCCAGTCACTTAGTATCCCTAATAGGCCAAGAACTGTCCGTATTCAAGAGGTCCTTACTGAAATTTCCCTGTCTCTTACAAATTAGATTAATGGAGGCACAAAGGAAGTAGAAGAAAGGGAGAAGGACAAGCATCGGAGAGAAGAAAAGCAAGAATGGGAGAAAACACAGGAAAATAAAGAACTGTAGGCAGCTAAAAGTCTGCCTAAAAATGAGACAGGAATGGGAGTGTGTATCAGGCATTTAAGGGCTAGACAAAACCATTATAAGACACATTTTCAAACCCCTGACATACTGAATGCAGGAAACAGAATTATTACACTAAAGAGAAATCTAAACACACACAATAAAACATCTGAACAATGTTAATTGCATCCTGTAGAATGATGTCTTTAGGAGTATGATTTAAGCATTCTACACTAAGCTGGCTTTTACGCTTTAAGATTTTTTTTTCTTGTCCTACTTTCTCATTACATGTTCCTAAGAAAAAGGAGACAAAACCTTCTCACAGTGTTATGAAAAAGTGAGCTGATCCATATTTTTTCACGAGGAGGCAAAGGAAAAGGCAGGAGGAAGAGATAGGTGACTCTTGTTTCATCTGAACCAAAAGTAAACTTTGTTTTGGGGTATGGGTTTTCTTTGCTAATTGCTTTATAGAACCACAGAATAGTTTGGGTTGGAAGGGACCTTTAAAGTTCATCTAGTCCAACTCCCCTGAAGTGAGCAGGGACACCTCCAGCTAGAACAGGTAACTCAGAGCCCTGTCCAATGTGACCTTGAATCTTTCCAGGGATGGGACATACAGATTATGAAACTATACAAAATGATGGGTCATGGGCACAAGGCTGCTGAGGGTGATAGTCCACGCTAATGGGAATAACTCTACAGCATGGTAGACGGAGGAGATTACCAACCCAGCAGCATTAATAGACCAAAGTGAAAGACCATTCATTTAAACTCACTGATAGGAGGAGGTATAAAGAGAAACTCTTTTGATCTTGAACCGGCAAATGTTTCGTCTGAGTGCAAAGAGAATTTTTAACTGGAGTACATGAAATCTATGCTCTGTGCGTCAAAGCTGTATATGTTTAAATAAAAGGAGTAGAAGGAATATTTTGACTGTAAAATAATCAACAGAACAATTTAAGATCAAGGCACAGGTTGTGAGGGGGGTGATCTTTGTCTGAAGTCTGTATGATTTTTCACTTGCTGAAACAAACCACTGGGCTGAAATAGCAGCTGCCAAACTGCCTGTGTCTCTCCAGAGGGCACCTGAGAGGTGCCATATACCAATGCCATATGAGAAGATTCTGAACATCCAGCAAGATGTAAGCAAAACTTAATACATTATCATGTTGAGTGCCTTATAAAAGAAGACAGAAATCATGCCAACTTTTTATTGACTTATTGGTAATAATGCTGTAATACTGCCCTGTCACAAGCATCCATGCACATTAACACCATATTTTTGGGCCATCCTTCTGAGGCAATAAAGCTATCTGAATATTTGCCACCAAACAGATACTTTATGAGGCAAGGTTTGGACAGCAGATGTGCTAGCGCTGACATCTCCAGAATTATAAAACTGACAGCACCCACCAATGAACAGTAAACAACAGCTAAAAAGGACAGCATGAGTGACCCCAGGCAACAGTAAAAACCTGTATAGAGGGGACAACAATACAGAGATACTATCCTATTTCCCTTTTTCCTGCCTCCTAGATTTGGAAGGGTTCGACAGACCTGATTTTTTTTATTTTTTCATGAGTTCTGACAAACCAGAGGCAGACTGGACCCTCCAGCACCTCTCCTGGCTTTGGTGTGGGAAGTCTGGGAGCCCTCCTCCTCACACCCATGGGGGCCTCCTGCAACACAAATAACTGCATTTTCAGATTGCATTCCTGGGAACCAATGCACACAACACCGATAATATTACCTGGAGTGCAGGTGCTTTCCATTTTCCTACATGTGGCGGAATGAAATTAGAACTTTGAGGGTGCAGTGCTCTGTCAGATATGAGATGCTTAAATGTAGCTTGAGCAGAACGCAGTGTGCAAGAAATTGCAGTCTCCATGATGAAACTCTTCTAAAATAGCATTGAGACACCATCATGCAGATCCCTTGATTCTTTGTAATGAAGGAGATACGTTTCCACTGTCCCAGGCAGAGCACAGCACCCCTCCCTTATGCAGTAGATCCCTTTGAGCATACTCTCAATAACATGCAGTCATGACATCTCTAACTCTGAATGGATGCCCTGTTAAAATACTTGAGGTACAACACATTGAGAAAACACTTCTTTGTACTTCTCCCTGAAAGTGTACACAACCTGCGATTCCACTTAAGAAAACATATTTGAGCTGATTGGTACCATTCCCAGCCCCCAGACAGTTTCACTCGATTTTTCTCTGATTGCTCTTGTAAGTTTTCAGGCCCTCTGTGGACACCCACAGTCTTCAAGGAGGGTGTTTTTCTTCCTATCTGATTGATAAATATTTCTTAGGGTCTTCTGACAGCTGAATCCCCTCGTATTTGGGAAATCTGATTAACAGAGCACTGAATTTCAACTAAAATCAAATCAGCAACACCCAGTGTGAGATCTGCTTTCTCTTTGCATCCGCATAAGTTAAGCTTGATCTGTTGTTCTATTTTACTTCACGGTTTGTTCATTTATTCCTTTTTTATGTATTTTTGCCTGTGCTAGTGACTTTAAAATGATAAATCGACTCCCCTCTCTCCCCACCCCCATTTTTTTCTTATCTTCTTGTCCTTTTGGAAATATAACTGTGTGCACTTTCTTTATCTCTGTGTGGGGCCAAATCTCTTGTCACGTAATTTACATTCTTCAGGAGACAGCATTGGTAATACTGTAGTAGTTTATTACCAGATTGATAGTTAACAGCTCTGGCTTTCTTGTCATAATAAGCCTTTTTTGTCTCCATTGTGCCTTTTCTTTGGTTTCCTCTTGTCTATTTGCTTGCCTTATTAAATGCAGAGCACTCAATTTCTGAAATCTGTTATATTTTCTTCTGAAGAAATCTTTGCCTCCTACTGCTTTTTCTTCACTATGTGCTCAATCCTCTTCAATTGTTCTCCTAAATACTATCTCAAATATAGAAAGACCTGAAATGTCTTGGGATACTTTCAAAACAGAAAATATTGCAGGAAGGAAAAGCAGACAGCGCACTTACTTCATCTTTAATAAATGCACACATCTCTCTTTGCAAGTGTATTTGTCAGGCTAAATGCCAGAGCAAATCTTTCCCTTTTGTTGTCATTGATGGCAGAGATGTTAGCCCAACCTTTAAGTTGCCTGTGAATGATGATCCTATCCTTAAAAAAAAACACAGTTAGTAAACCATATGGAGAAAGGGAAGAAGAAACAGGAAGTGAAAAAAATTCTGAAGTCCCCATCTTAGTGTTAGAGTAGGAAATATAAATTATCCACCAAGCCATGCAGTAGGAGTGGCTTCAAATGAGCACAGGGTTGCTTACTTAATATTCCTGGTTTGGACTCTGCATCTTCAGAGTGTGGGTCTGCATGACCATAGTCTGTCTGAGTTTTACAAAGGCTGTCAGAATCACAGGGTAACTGAAGTTGAAAAGGACCTGGAGACCATCTGGTGCAAACCCCTCCTCAGAGAAGATCTACATAGAGCAGGCTGCTCAGTCTTGTCAGTTGTTTTACATATCTCAAAGGACGCAAACTGAGCCCCATTCCAGTATTTGATACCCCACATGGTTAAAACTATTTTCATTCTATTTGAATGCAGTTTCCCAAGTCATAATTTATTTCCAAATTGCAATTTTTGAGCATTCAGAAACTTATCCTCTCCCTACGCACCTCCAAAAGGAGTCTGGTTCTACCTTCCCTATGTCCTTCCACCAGGCAGTTAAGTTAACAATAAGAATATTGGCTTCCTCTTCTTAACTTTGAATAGGCCAAGTTCTGTCAGCATTTCCTCAAATGTCATGTTCTCCAACAATCTGACCACCTTGGGGGCCATCCCTTTGATTCACCACTGTTCCTCAATGTTGTTCTTGTACCAGGTATCCCAAGGCCAGACAATCCAGATGTGGTCTCACAAGTGCCACCTTCATACTGGTGACTCCTGCTCAACTTGTCACTCACTCTGCTGGAGATTAGCTCAGTTTCATGACTGCAGTGAGAACCCATGGCCTGTAAATTTATGTCACTTGCCTTGGAGGATTAGATACAGGCTAAATGCTGGGAACCATTTCCTGGGACTTTGAATGTATCCTTATTTTCTCTGCACCTCAAAGTTTGGAGGTAAAATGGACAGGAGACAAGAAGGATGGTGGGAGGCAGATGAGTAGGTGGGGATGAATCTTGGGGCCCAGGTCAGACTTAGATGCATCAGAAGTCCAACATCTGCACTCATTCTCTCATCCAGATGAAAGTGTCCTCAGGCCATGCCCGTGCCTAAGACCTATTAATTTAACACGCTTCACACTTAGCGTATGTAAAATATACTACACTAGGAGTAATTGAGAAATATATACTCTTCAGGACATTATTGGACTCCAGCTGAGGAACCAAATGAGTTGGACTGAACCTACTCAGCATGGGAAGAAGTGAGATTATGATTGATGTGTTTTGCCCTTTTACTGTGGTCTATCTTCTCTCCAATTGTTTACCCTGTGAGTAATCACCTTGAGCTGATTGATTGAGCACACTTTATATCACCACGTTTGTTAAACGGAAAAAACATGTCTGAATCATATGTTCAATATTCCTTTCACAAATTGGTTTTCAATGTAATTTGCTACTCAAACCGCATAAATCAGCTGAAGATAACAGAAGTCATCCGTAACAAAGAATTTTATTTGTCTGAGCTCTTCTCTTCATCATCTCTGTATGACTTCACCAACTACAGCCAATAACCTTCTCATTTTATGTCATGCTTCTTTACAAGTCCTAAGGCAAATAACTTACAATTTTTCCTTCATGTTAAAATAATTATGTTACTTGGGATGGGGTTGGGGACGACTGGGTTTTTTATTTTGTTTTGTTTTTCTGGAAAAGATACCTCATTGCATGCTGTGATTGCAAATGACTTCAAGTACAACAGGTTCGTCCAGGAAAGCCACTTAGGTACAGCTTCTCAAAATCCTCAGTGAAATTTAGCTTTGTGTAAGTACAGGGTATGACATCAATGTGAAATATAAGCATCACGAGGATGAAAAATATAAGTAATGATAAGAAAGCACACAATGATGAGAATGGACACTTTAAAGAAGAAGAAACACTTTTTTTAATATAAACATTAAGGGATTTTAAATGTTCTTAAGGAAAGCGCACTTGTCTAAGCTGTATCTTAAACACTGAAGCATTTGGTAGAAATAGTGGATATTTCTAGTGTTCCAAATGTGAAGTTATTGTGCTTCAGTGTGGTGATTTCATGGCTGCATAGGATAACTAACTGCCTGGTGTCCAAGGTTTCCTTTACACTGTCTGGGTATAGCACCACTGCTGACCAAGGACCTGGCTGGAGGGGATCTCTGTGCACACAGGAGAAATGGAGGCAGAGCTCATGCTAGAAGAGCTGGATGGGGATGTCTCACAAGGCTGTACAGGGTTCATAAAGGCTGAGCCTGCTTTGGTCTGGAAGCACCCAAAGGGCTGGCAGAGGAGTGTGAGCAGGGTGCTCCAGCCCACGGGAGCTACCTAGCAGAGTAGTGCAGACATGGCCACTTAGTCCAATTAACTCAGACTTGCTCTTCAAGGCTGTGAACAATATGACCCAGAAACAGGAAACTCAGAGTAGGAACTCGAACTATTGCTCAGGGAAAAGTCTCTTGGGGGTCATTTAAGCTCCAGTGTCCAAGAACAGGCCAAGAGGAGAAAAAAAAGAGATTAAAACACTTAAGTAAGGCAAGTGAAACTTTACCAAAAGCATGCAGTAGAAGTTCCAGTCAAACGTTTGATACATTCACTGGGGAAAACCAATCCATTGTGACCCTCCTATATAGGCAAACTGCATTTTGACTTCATAATGAAATGATGGAGTAGCAGAGGGTGGTTTTTCAAATGACAGGGAGCATGACAGCTAATTGGTGCAGAAACAGTCAGAAAAAGTTACGTTTCCGTATGATTTGGGATCACTTTTGGAGCTACTAAATATGCATTGCTCTTCCTACAGTTCCTGAGTCTTATGCATCACGTACTTGGTCTTTACCATGAGAATTTTAGTGAATCTAATAACTTCGGCCTTATAAATAAAAATAATCCAATGCCTGAAGGTTATAAATAAGATATATCAGTATATGCATCGAATTCTATATTAAAAAGGCAGATAGGAGAAAATAAGATATGCCCAGAAAAGACTGAGAGACTGAATTTGGGACTAATATGGAAGGGTACAAAAATAATTCATGCTTACAGAAAAATATTACCTATGTAGTACTACAAAAGACAGAGACTGCCAGGTTCAGCTGCAATCAGTTAAATGAAACTCCAACCAGGAATAGAATTTAAATGAAATTCCGAAGGCAAATGGATCATCTCAGCATTTATGCTCAGAGCCTGCTTTCCTGTTGATTTCAGCTCTGTTTGGAACAGGCACTTAGAGAAGAATGAAGGAAATTCCAGTTCCTCAGGTAAATATGTTGGGTTTGAGTGTGAGACCTCGGGTATTGTTATGCTACAGAAGTATTGTTGCCCACATCTATTATCCTGCTAATTGTAGCAAGGTTTAAGTCCTACAAAATAGAGATCTTGGTGTATTCTGAAGAAAAGGCATGGTTTAAGGCTTATCACATTAGCAGGTTGCGGTAAGAAGCCTTCACAACAAGCCCGCTGGAATTGTGCTACTGGTATTCAACATATAAAAAGTATTTTGGGGACTTTTTTCCCCCCACATTGTTATTTCCAAAGCCTTTTAGATGCAGCAGCTCCCCTTTTTCCAAGTATTTTCTCCATTTGGGGGGCAGGGCGGTGTCGCACGCACATATTCTGTCACTGTTCCTCATCACTGGTAAAGCAAGGTCATTGCCTGTGGTATCAGCTGAAAGTCCCATTCGCTAAGGCAACCATGGGTGGACCCCTTCCTGGAAGAATTAATCAGCCTTAGACAATGCTGTCTTTATACGAACAGATCTATTGGATACTCACTGGTACCTAATACCCTGTGTGGATTTTGTCATAACTTTAGACCCACATCCTGGATCTTCAGAGAAGGCCCAGTTTATCCTGAGAGTAAACCACCATGTGAGGGGCTATTCTTCCATCAGGAAAGTGGGCACCCATGTGCCAAAGCCCTACTACGCCTGTCAGTCTGCCAGTCAGAGTCCAAGCCCCCTGTTAAGGTAGGACTTGAGCCTTTGCTCATCTGGACCAGGAGCTCAGCCTGGTGTCCCAGGCTGGTGTCTTAGGGAGGTTGTCATCTGAGAGCATCCTCTGTGACAGCTGTGAGCTGAGCAGCACCACAGCACTGGGCCTGTTCCTCGTGTCTTCTCTGCTGGTCTGTGCATCTGAGTGTGTCAAAAAGAGTATCTGTAACACATGGGCATCCAGAGATCTGAGCTCTACTCACCACTGGGACCTACCTTGCTTCTGGGTAACCAGTGGCAGCATCCTCTGCTTTCTTTTGTGCTTTCTGTTTGTTTTTTGAACTTCTCAGAACAATGCCTGATAGAGAAGGTTTGGTTTTCTAGGGCCTCAGTAAGAAATCAAGAAGAGCTTTAGCATTAGGTATACAAAGCTTATACAACTCCTCCTCCTCCAAAAGGTTTAAATCATTTGGGCTAATCTAATTATTTCACCAAGTAGTGGGCTTGTCTCTCTTTATGCAAAACCCCTCAAACATTGTAAAGACGCCAAGTTATCTGGCCACTTTCCAGTTAATTAACTTAACACTCAAGGAAGTACTGAAAAACAAAATTAAAAGCCATCCAATTTCTAGCCATCCCAATTCCTCACAAAAAGTGATGGCATTACATCTGTCTTCACTCAGAACATGAAAGCTACTTTCATATCACCCTAACTCCCCTTTTTTTTTTATTCCACACTCTTAATCACTACTTGATTAAAAAAAAAAAAAAAAGCACAAACCCACACACAACTGATTTCAGTTAGACAGAGAAATAATACAGGAATTTAATTTGCCAAAATTCAAAGAAAATCATCTGGCCCAGCAGATTCTATTGAAGCTCAAGACAATATAGAGTCCCTGAGCAGCTAAATGAAAGGCATGACTGGAAAAACAAGATGATCATCTTCCCTGAGCATCTGCCCACATGCTTGAACCCTTGTTGGATCTAGAGGCACAGGGCATTCATCAGCCATGCAGGTACAGGGCAGCTGCTTTCCCACGTGGCTGTGGGTCAGTTGTGCACCAACTGGGGGGTGGGCCAGGTGGCATCTATTTCTGTTGGCACCTTGATCGTGCTTCTGTTCATGTGTTGCTTGCAGGAGGTCTGGTCATATGTGTAAAATTAAGAACACGTGAAAATCTTTGCAGGACAGGCATCTCAGTTCTCTTTGTTCTGCACACCTGCTAAGACTGCTAAACTTCATTTCTCAAACTATACCTCTATTTTCAACAGGCTTATGTCCTTTTTGGTAGCATTTTTTCCAGAATCGTGTTTAATACGCATGAGCTTGGTGCAGGTAAGGTAAGAATGTAATATCTGAGCTGCCAGTATACCATGGAGGTGGGAGAAAATTGGCATGTCAAAGCGTAAAAAGAATTATACCTGCTAGAGATGGTGTAAGTCAGACTTCCCTTCTCCTGTGCTGGGATCCTCACAGCTAAACTTGATATAAAAAGCCAGGGGAATGAAAACTGGACTTAGACCAAGGAGAGTCTGTAACTGGCTGCTGAATCCCTCTGCATCCTGTCACCGGGCTCTGGGTCTTGCTCTGTCCAAGGAACACCATTTGACAAGCTTGGGTCATTGTCTCTCTCATTCCTGTCCTAGTCCACATCCTTGGAGCAGAGCAGGATCTGAGACTTGGTGAGAAAACCCTGTGCTTTGGACCCAGCTCTGCCACCAATTTATCACAGCTTGCTTTCTGGATGTCGATCCACTCTCCTCGACCTGTGAAGCATGTGCAGACCTTCCCTCTCTCCCTGGGGCTGGGAATGTTTGTGCAGCCCCAGGGAGAAGTGAAACATTGCATGGGACACAACCATGCCTGTGAGCAAGGTGTTGATTTAACGATGGCCACATTTCAGTGCAGCTCTGTGCTACACACACAGCAACGGGAGGGAAAGGAAAGTGTTAATGCCAGTCAACAGAAAAAACTTCATTTTTTCCATCACGCTCGCTCATCTTGGGGCAGCTCACAAATAATGGAACTCACATAGGAAAAATCAATATTACATTAAATGACATGTGTAAAGAGCTCTCCAAAGTCAACACCAAGTCAGGCTAATGAGCTACAGGACAGTCTTCCTGCACTTTTTCATGCAATCCGAAATGTTATTCTGTATGCACCGGGCTGGAATATGATGTCTTTTCAGTATTTCTTTTGTGCTTTTAACTTTAATCCTCCTCATTTATTCCCTTTTGCACCTGAGACTATTCTTTTATGCAAGAAAAACAAGAGCATCTCTGGCTGTCCTTTCACATCTTCCCAAGGCGTAAGGATGTGATCTTGCACCTCTGAGATCAGGGGAGTGCTGATATTGAGTGACTGCACAGACACATCAAGCTCACTCTTCTGAAAGATACACGTGCATTTACCTCTCACTGGTCCTTGCATTCAGTACCCTCAGGCACTCAGCACCCTCCAGTGCTGGCAAGTACAGCTGGAATTGAAGGAAAATGGCTTTTCACAGGTTATTGCATGGCATGCAAGTGTAGACACATATGCAGTGCAGGACATGGCATCTGTCATTGTTATGCAGTGCATGACAGAAAGCAGCTGGTCCTCAGAAGTGTTTCAGGATCTGAATTCCCACCCATTTAAAAGGAGCTCTGTTTCCAAGGCCATTATGAAAGACCAGTGCCCTGGACAGAACTTAGATCACTGCCACTTTCTGTACTTCCAAAAGCAGATTCACCAGCTGCCATGGTGTCAGATGGGGTGGAGTTGACTTCCTTGCTGACAGCTGGTGTAGTGCTGTGTTCTGGATTTGTGATGGCAATGGTGTTGATAGCACACTGGTGTTTTCAGTTATTCCTAAGCACTCAAAGCCCTTTCTGCTCCTCACACCGCTCCGCTGGTGGGTAGGCTGGGGGTGTATGAGAAGTTGAGAGGACACACAGCCAGGACAGCTGACCCCAGCAGACTAAAGGGATATTCCAAGTCATGTGATGTCATGCACAGCATATAAAGCTGGGGAATGAAGGAGGAAGGGGGGACATTTGGAGTTACAGCATTTGCCTTCCCAAGTATGTGTTATGTCTGGTGGAGCCCTGCTTCCCTGGAGATGGCTGGACACCTGCCTGCCCATGGGAAGCAGTGAATGAATTTCTAGTTTTGTTTTGCTTGCATTAAGGTTTTTGCTCTACCTATTAAATTATCTTTATCTCAACCCAGGAGTTTTTCCTCACTTAACCTCATTTTTACCCTTCTGATTCTCTCTCCCATTGCAACTGGGGCAGTGAAGAAGCAGCTGGGTGGTTCAGGTTGCTGGGTGGGGTTAAACCTTGACACCAGCCTTCTCTGTGCCTGCTGCTGAACAATGGAGGCACTTGAAACCCATTAGGTGCTTTTGTTCATTACACTAATAGACTCTAAAGATGTGTTTTGAATATGTTAGGAGGTACCTCTTAAAGCACTAAATGTCCACCTCACATCTAAACACTTCAGGCTTCCCAAAACGTTCCCACACCTCTCCCACCCCTGGGACCCAGACTGGAAAGCACTCTCACAACAGGTTTATTACTTCAGGTCCCACGTGAAATTAGGGACATATCCACTGTCTCTTTCATGTGATTGTTTGTTACTTAGAGACTTCATCAAAACATGAGAGATCCACATTCAAATCCTTTTGCTTCTTAAATCCATATTCTAACCCAAGCATAGCTGGGAAATACATAAAAGATCAGAGGATAAGGTAGGGATTTATGTGTAATCCTGGGAGGGAGATCAGCTTATGCTTTCCTGGGGGAGAACATGGCAGTCAGATTTAGTGGACATCTAGTAAAGAGGGTTCTGAGTTGAGGATTTGCATGCATTTCTGGAAATAACAAGGAAAGTCCAGGGAAGTCCAAGGAAATCAGTTTGAACTAGACCCAGGTCAATGTCTGGGCTTCCCCCCAGCACACTGGCGATTTTGTTTGCTTAGCATTGGTGAAAGCAGCCTGCAAAATGCAAACTTTCCTGAAAGTCAAGAGTCTCTGGACAGCCTCCAAAAGAAAATGTGTGAGGTAGAACAGCGTTAACTCATTTGCTCTGCATCGATTACCATGATGTTTACCCACTACTGAAACAAGTCCCAGGACTCTGTATATCTCTTTTGCCTAAGGCACAACCTGCCTCCACAGCAGATGAGCTATTACTGGACGCTGTGGAACCAAGTCTAAAGTGATTAGGGATTGTCTGTCCCACTAAAAATATAAAATCAGTGTTTAATGACCAATTCAGTGTTCCACCAGAGGAAGCCAGGTTCCCTCTGTCTACAGCAGCTCATATGACGACTCCAGGGTGAAATTAGTATTCTGCTTAGTCTTATTATTGCACCTCCCCGTGCCAAGCATCTTTCAGTTTAGCTTTCATCTGCCTTTTCTCACCAAATTTCTTAATGTCGGAGCTTTGTGGGTCCTAGAGGGAAACATTTCTATTTATTCTTTTTCTGTTCATGAGAGGATCTCTCTCTAGTCACTGGCCACATTACATTTCCTTTTACTCAGCACCACAGCTCAAAACCAGCTGGGGAACAACAACGTCATTTCTTTATCAGTGCTGCAGAAACATCCTCAGGGACATGTGGTTTTGTAACAGCATCCATTTCTACTAAAAGGCCCCACAACCCTACCCAGGCAAGCACCTTTCACGATGGATAAAATGAACATTAATACTAAATCACACTCACACAGCGCCAGACTGCTAGGATTACACCCAGTTCCTCATGGTACACTGTATCTTCCCAGACCTTTTAAAGTATGATTTGCAGCTCTGATAATAGTGGGATGAGCGGGTGGAGCACTTCTACAACACAGCTAGCTCTTTTTCTGCTGGTATAATAATCTTTCAGTTGCAATTTTGTATCAATTCCTAGGAAACGCCAATTAACACCCATTTGTACAGAAAAAGCCACCAACTGAAAAGTGCATGATTTTCATGCGCATTTCCAAAATGTAATATAAGATGCATTGTCCTTGGGGGGTGGAATGTTCTATGGTGTTAACTCATAATCCCTGCTGCTTGAATAGAAACAATAACGGAGACCTAAATAACTTTGTTTTATGAACAAGCTTCTTTGACTCCTTAGGGTGTCTTCTCTACCTACATGCAGACAACATAAAATGCTACAGCTGGGGTGAATGAGCAGAGAGTTTGGATCTGATAGTCTTTAATGCAGTGGGCATAGGTGTGAGGTGGTAAAAAATCAACAGGCCCCATGTCTTTTTCCTTGTTTGTTATTGTGGTTCAGATTGCTTGACAGTTAAATACATGATCCATTTACAGAAACAGAAACTGTTGTCTGAGAAACCCCCAAACGTGTTTCTCTGTTGATGTAGAACCCAGTGGGCCACGAAAATTTACATCAGTTGAGGATATAACCCCTAATCTCCCATAATTTTCTGAGATACCTGTTTATTCCCACAATTTTGTCAGCAGAAGGAATAAATAAAGGAATGGACGACAAAGAAGAAAAGCAGGAGAAAAAAAAATTGTTATTTCAAATAAATTGACAGAGGATCTAAATGTTTCAGTTTCTCCCCAGATTTAGGTTTCATGTGTTGGATATAAATGCATCATATATGCAGAAAATTCAAGATTAATTGATCCAGTGAAATATTACAAGAAAACACAAGAAGGACAGCATGTGTGAGATCAGAAGACATCTGATCCACTGTCAGAAGACTCCATAGACATCCAGGGACTGCAGAAAAAGGCCATGTGCTGTATGCAGAGAAGCTGAAATTAAATGCAAGCCAATATACAAAAGGTAATGTGGAATGAATTTACCACTGTGCTGTTCTTTCTGACCTAGATGGTTCTTTGCTCATAACAGCCCTTGCAAAAGAAAAACATAAAACAAAACCAGAAAAAAACAATGCTTCCTTAGTGTTTCTTCCCAGCTGTGCTCATAAAACGTTTCTGACTTTCTCCAGTGTATGTACAGTTGGTTTTCATGTCTGCAATGTGTTGCATGAAACAAATGGCCAAATGTGGGGAAAAAAATACATTTTTCACTGGTGGAAACATCTCCTTTCAATACAAAATCAACATTTCACTGCAACTAGGAAAAAGGCACCCTTTTCCACAACAAGGTCAAAAAGGGATAATGCAGGGAGAGGTATTGAGCTACCTGTTACTTTGGCACTTGGCAGCCATAAGACCTCAGTTAACTTCGCCAAGTGAGTTTGAGACTTCACAGCTGCAGTGATGTTGGTGCAGAGAGAAAGGCACCCATAGATAGCTGTGGAAGAAAGATCTTGAAAAGGAATTGTGGTCAGTTTATAGGTATGTCTGTTGTTGCAGTAAGAGTTCTATGTAAGACTTTCAAAATGTCTAATATCTGCTGTCAGGTGCTGGGTAATGAGGTTCTGAGAGTCGTGGAATTTATGGCTATTTTAATTGCTAACTGTTAACATGGATTTATGTATTTTAATGATATTTTCTGTGAAATTGTTATTTTACCTGGTAAAAATAAAAATTGTTATCATGTATGTTACTTCTTGACTTGAAAGGTTCTGTTATCTATATAGTCAATGAATTTCAATATAAAAAAGAAATGTGCCTCTTCTATTCTGTCAAAAGCTTCCTGTACCCACAGACTTAGGCAGGGAGAGGCAGTGTTTTCACCACAACATTTCTTGTCCAGAGGATTTTTTTTCCTGTTCAATATAGCTTCCAAATTAACATGCAACAGTGTATATTTTTCCCCACTATCAGTACTAAAATGCCCAATGGATATCCATTTAGTGAGTTCCCACTTATCTCCTGAACTAGGGAAGTCCTAGCTCTGCTAAAATAAGATATAAGAATGCCCATTTTCCTCATTCTTCTTCCACAGCTCAGTTCACTTAAGGACTAATAGATAACAATAACCATGAAAAAATGTGGCTATCAAACCCATCTTCCCTGGAGATGTGGCCATTCTCACATGCTTTATTGTCACTATATATTTCTTTGAATATAAAAGGCTCCCTTTACTAGAACCCCAGTAATTCAGGTAAAGGGTTGTCTCTGTAGAAACAGTTTCAGTAGAGGTTTTTGGGAGTTGTTATGCTCAAATGTATTTAAAAAGTCATAAAATTAAGCAATATGTTGACATACCTAATTTAATAGTGATAAGTGGGGAAAATTAATTTGGAACTGATACTGTTCATTGCCTTCAACTCCTTGTATGTTTTGCATTTCTAAAGAAAGAGGATTTCCTATGCTATTTTGCTACTAAAATGGACGAGGTCAGAGATTTTCTTTGCCCAGAGACCTATCTCCTGGCACCACTATGTTAAAAAAAAAAAAAAAAGGATTCATTTTAACTAGATTTTCTATGCCCCCACAAAGCACTGTATACATGAATGGTACTTAGAGGTTGCTCTATTCATTCTTTAATCTCTTACAGTGGAGTCCTATAACACATCACAGTCAAGTCTCTGTATTGATTTCTGGGGTATATCAGGTACCAACAAAAGCACTATCAAAACTGAACAGTCTGATAAACTTGTTGGTTCTCAGCACTCTTTTAGTCACATGCATAAGATAAAGGAAAAGTAAATAATGGCACAACAGGAGGGAAAGGAATGTGAACTCCAAAACTGCTGTGAGATTAAATCCAACACAGTAGTGTCCTTCAGTTGTTCAAGAAAAGAGTTCAGTATCTAACAGTGATGCACAGGAGCTTAACCACTTGGCATAGACTCTCCATGGCTTCTCCTATCAATGTGGACGCTCTTTGCCCTGTGGAAGTTCAGAAACACTGGCCTGAAGTTGTGCCTGTTGTGGGCATATTCTCTCTATTTGCTAGGAGTCTCCTGTGGCAGGCAGCAGAAGGTGTTTAAGCTTCTGGTTGCAATGGCCATACTGTACATAAAAAGCTACTGATCTGTTTCAAACAGTAGCTGTAGTCAATGCAGAAAAGTTGTTTCTGTGACATAAGATCGATTAACATACCTCTTTGTAAAAGTATCAGCTATTATCTTCCCCATTGTTCCTCTTGCCTACCACAATGCACCCTGCAGAGATAACAAAAGGAGGAGCAAATGTGACACCCATCTACAGGAAGGGCTGGAAGGAGGATCCAGAGAACTACAGGCCTGTCAGTCTGACCTCAGTGCCAGGGAAGGTTATGAAGCAGATCATCCTGAGTGCCATCATGCAGCACATACAGGACAACCAGGTGATCAGACCCAGTCAGCACAGGCTTATGAAAGGCAGGTCCTGCTTGACAAACCTGATGTACCAAGATGATTCTTTTAGTGATGAGGAAAAAGCTGTGGATGATGTTTACCTGGACTTCAGTAAAGCCTTCGACATGGGTCCCCACAGCATTCTCTTGAAAAAACTGGGTGCTCACAGCTTTGCGAGGCATATGCTACTCTGGATAAAAAACTGGCTGAATGGCCAGGCCAAAAGAGTGGTGGTGAATGGAGATAAATCCAGTTGGTGGCCAGTCACAAGTGATGTTCTCCAGGGCTCAGTATTGGAGCTGGTTCTCTTTAACATCATTATCAATGATCTGGACAAGGAGATCAAGTGCACCCTCAGTAAGTTTGCAGGTAAAACCGAGTTGGGTGAAAGTGTTGATCTGCTTGCTGGTAGGAAGGCTCTACAGAGGGATCTGGACAGGCTGGATCAATAGGCCAAGGCAAAGCCAAGTCACAAGCACTTGGGTCACGACAACCCCATGCAGCACTACAGGCTTGGGGAGAAGTGGCTGGAAAACTGCCTGGTGGAAAAGGACCTGGGTTATTGATGAACAGCGGGCTGAATATGAGCCAGCACTGTGCCCAGGTGGCCAAGAAGCATCCTGGCTTGTATCAGAAATAGTGTTCCCAGCAGGACTAGGGAAATGATCGTTCCCCTGTCCTCAGCACTGGTGAGGCCCCACCTCGAGTACAGTGTTCAGTTTTGGGCCCCTCACTACAGGAAAAACATTGAGGTGCTGGAGCGTGTCCAGAGAAGGGCAACAAAGCTGGTGTGAAGTCTGGAGAACAAGTCTTATGAGGAACACCTGAATCACCTGGGGTTGTTTAGCCTGGAGAAAAGGAGGCTGAGGGGATGTTGTAACGAGGTAGGAGTCAGACTCTTCTCCCAAGTAACAAGTGATAGGAAAAGAGGAAACAGCCTCAAGTTGCCCCAGAGAAGGTTTAGATTGGATATTAGGAAAATTTTCTTCATTGAAAGGGTTGGAACAGTCTGCCCAGGGAAGTGGTTGCGTCACTATCCCTGAACGTTCTTAAAAGACATGTAGATGTAGTGCTGAGGGACATGGTTTAGTGATGGACTTGGCAGTGCTGGGTTAACAGTTGGGCTTGTCGATCTTAAAGGCTTTTTTTTCCAACCTAAATGATTCTATGATTCTTCTCAGCCCCCATTGCAAACACTAACAGGAAGAGAAAAGTAACATGAAGATGTTTCATCTTCACCTAAGGATATACAGTCTGAGCAATAAATTGTAGAAAAGATTGTGCAGTATAAACATAAAAGCCAGGGTTTCTGGGATTTTCTGGGAGTCTTTATCAAGAAATAAACTTGACCTAAATATTCAAAACCACTTTGCCAGTAAGGGTTTTTTTACCATTATGCTTGCCTGCAGCAAAATCAATTTGAACACTGTATACATCTTAATTTAAAATTATCATTGTCCTCTAATTGCTTTGAGATTCCTTTTTTCATCTAGGCAATGGGAATATTGCCAATGGTTGTGGTTTAACCCCAGCTGGCAACCAAGCTCCACTCCTCTCCAGTGGGATGGGGGAGAGAATCAGAAGGGTAAAAGTCAGAAAACTCATGGGTTGAGATAAAGACAGTTTAGTAGGTAGAGCAAAAGCCATGCGTGCAAGCATATTAAAATAAAGCATTCCTTCAGCACTTACCATCGGCAGGCAGGTGTTCAATCATCTCCAGGAAAGTAGGGCTCCATCACGTGTAACAATTACTTGGGAAAACAAACACCATCACTCCAAACATCCTCCCATTCCTTCTTCTTCCCCCATATGCTGACATGACGTCATATGGTATGGAATATCCCTTTGGTCAGTTGGGGTCAGCTGGCCCGGTGGTGTCTGCTCCCAACTTCTTGTGCATCTCCAACCTGCTCACTGGTGAAACAGTGTGAGGAACAGAAACAGCTTTGACTCTGTATAAGCACTGCTTGGCAATAGCTAAAACAGCAGTATGTTATCAACACTATTTTCAGCACAAATCCAAAACATAACCCCATACAAGCTACTATGAAGAAAATTAACTCTGTCCCAGCCAAAACCAGCACACCAGTGTTTTTTTCTTTTGCCCTGAAATAAAATTAATGCTTTCTTTGATATTTTCCTCCATCCTTAAGATAATCTTAATGCAGTAAAGAAAAAGGAAACAAAGAAAAGAAAAATCTCTAACTGAAGTTGCAGAATCAACATGCTGCACTCATTTCTCATTCAGATGCCTCTGTATTAATTCAGCCCTGAAAAAGTCGGGTTTATGGATAATATTGTGGCCTATCAGTGAGATAAATATAGAGCAATTCCTGGCTGTGCTACAGACATGAAATCTCAGGCATGTCTCTTGACATTGGTGTGACTATGTGTTCCATGATGGAAGGTACAATTTCCTTTCTACTGCTCCCATTCCTGTATATTGCAAATTCCTTATAGGAAGGCACAGTGCTAACCATGCTCAGAGCATGTGGAGAGATGCTACGTTGCTCTCACTGTGTATTCGGTTGCTATAGAAAATAGAAAGAATAAAATGTCTTTTTTTTTTTTTTTTTTTCTGGAACGACAGATGGCCGGTTGCTTTGCCCAAGGGGATACTCGATCGATGCAAGAAATTCATGCAATTCCATGTGATTTTATCTCTTTCTAGGGATAGTGTTGCTGTAACTGTTATAAGTCAAGTCCACAAGTGAAGCCAGACTTGCAGGGAGGTTATATTAGACAGTATGATACAGGTGGAGAGCGAAATCTGTGTTTCTGAGACTTTTAGGCTTCTCAAGTGTGTAATAGAAGCAGCGATCTCTAAAACTAGTTAGAGGTTATGAAACTTGTAATTTTTTGTTGTTGTTCAAACAGTCATTGAAAAGTAAAGTGTTTTATTTTAACGCAGCAGCTGATCCCGGTGTTGCTCTTCCCAGTCCTTTGGAAACACAATCTCCCAATGAAGCTCTCCCTTTTTGCACTACAACTAATTTTTTATTAATATAAATTTCTCTCCTGGCCTCCTGGCTCACAGATTTGTTTCTTCCTGCTCTTTGTAGTTTGCTAAGGAATTTACCCTCCTTTAGTAGCTGACTTGTCACTGACATTTCAAAATATCAACAATTGTCTGAAAAACATGCCAAAAACCTAGGCAGCATCAGATTTTGGACTGAACTTTGATGTCCCCTTTACCAACAGCATTTTAGATTCCAGGGTCCCCTCACTCAAGAAAGGCAACACTTGTATCATGCAGTGGAACATTAGAGAGACACCAAAGCCAGCACTGACCAAGCAGATTTTGAAAGCCAAAACCACAGATCCATGTCAGGGCACCTACCTGAGCATCAGCAGGAAACTAGCTCAGGAAAGGACCTCATAATCTGCTGATTACAAATTTATATAAAATTCACATTTTACTTTGCTCTGATGAATTATTGACTAAATATGAGAACCTTTACCAATTAGCCTAAGAGGAAATGCAGTTTACAGTGACATTTCTGATCTCAGGAAGAACGGATCTTAGAGAAGCTAAAGTGGGGACGGTTTTCTCTTGCAAAGCTCGCTCATAAGAAAACACCTCCTTAGAATGCTAAACAGCCATTTTCAGTCACTACCCAGTATCGAAATGGTTCAAGGCAACTTTCTTAACACAAATGATCACTGTAGAAAAGTGGTGACAATATCAAGGTAACATTAAATCTTACTACGTGATTGACAACTAGATTAAATTTGCAAACATCTCCTAAAATAATTCATTTCTGTTTTTTGTTTTTAACTTGATGCTTACTGTTTTAAAATATTGCTACTTGTTGTGGCCTGGAGTTTTCTCTTCTTTTGTCAGGATGATTAGATCTGAGTGACAAATGGTCCTTCAGAGTCTAACAAGAGATTTATACGATGTTTAAATGCCAGATTCCGAAACTATGGCCCAAGATGCATGCATCTCAATGTCTTTCTAATAAAATGATCATCATGAGTTATTCTGTGTTCATGAGGCAAAAAACTCCTACAGGATAGAGGATAATTTTTTCCCAGCATTGTATTTTATATTTATAGGAAAAAGAGTCATTACTGTAGAAAAGGTGGTATTTGATGACACCATCAACCAGAAGAAAATCTCAGGCAAAACTACGGCTTCCTTTATGGCATGTCTAGGGACATTTGACTAGCAGAAAATTACTCAGTAAAGCAATCACTGCTGAGCTTGGTTACTGATGGGATTTGAACATTTATTGCTTAGGTATATCTAAGTTTTACACCACTGACGAGTATTCCAGGCACAGGACTATATACTAACTGGTTTATAATTGGAGTGAAGTGGATATTGCTTTGGTGTATTTGAACTCAGCCATTAAACTCTGGGATTTTTTACTTTGCTTTCATTTTTCTATTTATCTACAACTTGTTGCTACAGAAAGATTTCCCTAAACAGGTCATTCTGGAAAGGGATCTGAATTGAGTAATTCTGGAAAGGGATCTGAACTGAGTTGACTAGTTTATTTCATGAGAGGGTCATAGATTGGGAGTTCTTACTCATGGTCCTTCCTCCGGGTTCCACAAACATCTCTCTAGACAATGGCAGGTCCAATTCAAACAACAGCCCTTTCCTCTCGGTGTGACAGTGATGAGCAGCATCTCCAAGAGATGCATCTACACTTACCAAATGAGTATCTCAAAGATGATTCCCTTATTATACCCAGACTAGATTCAGTTCAATGCTTTGAGATATATGTGGATTGTGGTAGTGAAATTGTAGGTCTGTTGTATACTCCACATGCTCTGATGACAAGCATCCACTGCTAACATCATTCTTCCAACAAGTAGTTGTGCATGTAACAGTACTCTCTTACATGACATGAGCTTAGGGTGTGACAGTTCCTGTGGGCATCAGTACTATCTATCATGAACCAAATATTGAGTCCATCTAAAGAGGAATCACTTGTGTACTCTGATTTCTCCATAGCAGTTCTTCCAGGAAATCAGACTAGAGAACAGCTTGCAGACTTGGTTTTGATATTTTATACACATTTTTTTCTGGCAGATTTTCATCACAGAAACCTGAACCCTATGTTTTTTCCAACCCTTTTTTTTTCCAAGTTCTCAGGCATTAGGGTGTATAAAATACCAGGGCTTGAGTTTGTGAAGTAACAGAAAAATTAAACAGAATGTGTTTCCATAGAAAGAAGATGCTAAGGAAGAGAGACAAAACTTCATAAAAAGTAGTGATTTACTTCGAGCCTTTTCCATCTCAGACACATCTTGGACTCAAAGAGAAAATGATTTCTTTTCAAAGGACCAAGAAAAGATTTCAAAATTCCAAATTATGAGTTAGCTTCTTGAAGCCTGCTTAATCCACAAGAAAGCTGTAGATGCAGGAGGGTACTGGTTCAAGCTTAGCTAAGATGGAGAAGAGAGTGACAGCAAAAGACAAAAATGTCAGCAAGGGAGAATTTGGCAATTCCTTTCATATGGTCCTTTCTCATAAGTACAGGAATCACATTTTGGTTTAATTAGATCCTCATCCCTTTCTTAGAAGTTGCATCAATGTCAGTGGGAACCTGTCAGTAAATAAGACCACAAGGATAAGGGCCTGACCTTTAACAATCTGTTTCTTTCAAATCAGTGTTCAAAGATGGTTTATATTCCCCTCCATTTTCCTCTTTTTCTTGCTTCATGGCCAAGTATCACATGATCCACACCTCATACATGATCCAGTTTGAGGAATGAGCATGCCTGACAAAATACAGATGTGGTCTGATGATCTGACTTGGTTTTGACTTTTTAGAGGTATGAAAATCTGAGGTTACTAGCCATAACGGCAATCATTATGTCATCTTGGTTGCTACCTTAATTTAGGTAAGTGAACGTGTTTGAGTTAATACCCAAATTTCATACAGATGTAGAAAATAGCTAAAACACTGAAGTATTGTGATTCTGCCCTCTTCTGCCTCTGCATTTTAATATTCTACCAAAAAGTTATGAGACACTGGAAAATATGGAAAGAGAGGATGATGTCATGGAAACATGGAAACTGTTCCTCACATATGCAATCCAGACGTGCTGAGCTAGAACCAGATGGTCTTTTATTTTAAACATAAATAGTTGAGCAGCTGCTTTGAAAGCCAAATGTGGACATTCCAAAGAGGAAAAAGCAAGAATTACTCATCTCTCATACTCTCCATACCTTTTCATTTTACTCAGAATATGTGATATTCTGTAGTCCTACTGTTGACTGAAAAAAACTAAGCCATTATTTCTATGTACTGTCTATAAACTGTTTGGGGCTTATGCAGTGATCAATAGGTGTCTCTGGACCTTCTTTGCACAAAGCATCAGACCAGATTAGTGCTCAACTTTAAAATCCATGAGGCGAAGCAGATGCTGGCAGAAAGGTCAGCAGATGGGTGGTTTACAGCACACTGCTACACATCTGATTGTAAGTAAGGGAAATTCTGGCCTTAGACCGTGTAAGTCCTACACTTAAAAATATATTCAATCTCAACTTTACTTTGCCCCCCAAGTACAAGAAGAACATAGACAAACTGCTGCAAGTTCAGTAGAGGGCCACTGAGATGGAGCACTTGCCCACTGAGCAGAAGCTGATCGAACAGAGCTTGTTCAGCTGGAGGAGGGATGTCTGCAGGGGGACCTAAGGGTAGCCCCCAGTATCTGTGAGAAAGTCAGCAAGCAAATGGAGCCATGCTCTTTAGTGGTGCATGGTGTGAGGATGAGAGACAATGAGGATAAGTTGAAAGAAGAGAGAAGGCTGGATGGAAGGAGTAACGTTTCACTGTGAGGACAGCTGAGCAGTACAGCAGGTTGCTGAGAGAGTTTTTTGTTATCTCCCAAAAGGATTTTCAACACTGTGCCAGATAAAGCTCCAAGAAAGATTTTTGGAGCCACAGCTGAGCCTTCTTTTAGCAGGAGGACAGACAAGAGACCTCCTGAGGTCCCTTCCAACCTGAATTATCCTACAACTCTATAATCCCTTATGGTACTGCACAGAGGTACCCAGTTCCCATGCTATGATTGTCATCAAGAACAGCAGAGCTTTTTACTCTCATTGTGAGATGGCCTTGCAGTGTTTCCACTGCAATAGTTATCTGTTCCTGCATCCCCTGGTGGGACAGCATCATACCTGTGTCCTATCACTGCCTTTTTCTAAACCTCTCTCCTGGCTCAGAGAGGCTCCTCAACTAGTCAGCAGCACAAGGAAGCTTTCCACCCCCCTTGCTGAGGGAAAGTTAAAGAGAAACTCCACTTTATAGTGTTTCAAATCACAAAAAAGTAGTTTACTATTGCTTTCCCACTTAGTTGTGTAGGGGTTTTTTAGGGATTGATTCCTTATACACAGAATGGGCAATATTTAATATTTATGTCTCTGATAGAAGCAATTGAGATGAAAAGCAAAAAATTCATTGGCTTCCATACAGGGTTTAATTCTCTCAATAGGCCCATTAGAGCTGTGTGGTCAGCATCTCAAAGTGTTGTGATGCAGTTTAACATTATCAGGAGGACAGCAAATGAAAATAGCATTAATTTTGGTCAATAAAGCAAAAACAGGTTGCCATCCATTCTGAGGCTGAGTGTGGCTAGTGGTTACTGGCCTGAGATAAGGTTTCCCAAACTGTCACATCCCTGATCATCACAGGTTAATTAGAATCTGGAGGCTGGTGCTTCATCATACTCAAGGAGATTACAAAAGCTGGAGGAGTATGTTTAATTACCTGCACTGGAAGTTTATGCATGTTTATTTCTATCAGCTTCTGTTTGTATTAAAGAGTAACACAATTTAGCTCTACCTAACCTAGTTGATGTAAGGATTTATCTGATTTATCTAATCCACAATTAGCAAGGCTGAAAATTGCTATTCCATTGATTGCAGTTTCAGGGTTGTTTTTTTCTCTTTTCCTTAGTGGAAGCTGCAACCAGGTTTTATTTTATCCCTGACAGGACTCAACATAAGTCACGTAGCATGCATGCTTTGCTGCTAGCCTTTCCAGTTCATTGGGGAATATTTGAATGTGGAGATAAGGGAACTCAGCTCAGGTGCTGTCTTCTACTGAAAAGCTTTTGAATGCAGAAACCCATTTTTGCATAAGTGGGCAGTTAATAAATCCCAGCCCTTGACACCTATTGACTAAAGCTCCAGAATAAGTAGATCCATTGCTAGTGGCTTATTAAAATAATAATCTGAAAGGAAATCCCTGTCTTAGTGCTGCAGATTTGTGATCTGTCAGCTCTCAGATCTGGCAAGGAACTAGAAACAGGTTAAGCTAACATTTCCCATTGGAATATATTTTTTTAATAGGAAAATGCATTTTCAGTGATCAAGACAAAATAAAAATATAAAAAATTCCTGTGTACTAAGGAAATACTTCAGCCCTTCCAAAAAAAAATCTATTGAAACATTTAATTGCTGGTTTTATTGGTGGGAATAAAACCATATTCCAGCTGCTGTTCGGGACTCAGAAAAGCAGCTTACAGTTCTGAATTGTGCCACCTATTCATAGGATGACATAGGAAAATTAATTTTCCTTTCAAATTCCCTAACCTAAAAACCAGGAAAGTTGTTCTTCATTGCTTATGGGCTGTTGAATGATGGAAAACACTGCATGTCTGTGAACAGTGGTTGCTGTAAAACTGGGGAACGTGAAAACTGGACAGTTAAAACTGTTACCAGACTTGGGTGGTTGTAAAGGTTGGTATTGGTTTTTGTTTCTAGATCAGCTTTAAGGGGAAAAAAAAAAAAAAGGAATCCAGGTGAACCAGAATCTGCAGTCTGAAGAATTCTGAATACTAGGGCCTCATGGCATCTCAGTTTTCAGGTTTACAGCGCTATAAGAGCAGCTAAGGAAAGCTCAGACTTCATATTCTTGACGCTTTGTTGGTTCTTTTTCCAAAATGAAATGAGAGACAGAAATCCCATCTACCCTTTGGAAAGCCCTCTCAAAGAAGAGAACAAGGATTTGCTTTATAGGTAGAGCAGGAGACAATTATGTCCATGCTGGGTGGTGGCCCATAGACTTATTCTTCTAGAATAGGAAGGATACCTTCCTTTGTATAATTTCAAGAAGAGATTAAACTTGAGTGACTACATCAGGAGCCCCTCCAACTCCAGCAACAGTAGAAAAGTCCATTTGCCTCTGATTTTAGGATTTCCCTAGGGCTGGGTTTGTGCAGCTTACTTGCAGACAGGAATACAGAAAGGACATTTCCTACATTTATAAAAACATCATTTTGTTGCCACCACCTTTTCTGAGATTTTTTTTAGCACCTCATCTCCCTGCCTCCTACCTTGACCTACGTTCCCTGGCCATTTTTGTGCATACTGTGAGAGAGTTGCTGAAGACTGCTGACCATAGGGCATTTCTTATGCTGCTGTTGATTGGAAATAATTAAAAATAATTTTCATTTCTAAGTATCAAAGTGAAACCAACAAGTTGTACTTATGCATTTTCTTTTTTCTCCATTACTGAAAAAAAAGTAGGAATAGTTGATTAACTATAAACATAAGAACATCTGGGAACTTATATCTGATTCATTTGGGGATAGCAAGTCTAAGGCACAAATGTTACATGACAAGATTTTGCAGACAAAATAAACTGTTTGGTTTCCTGACTCACCAAAGGGACCCTGAATTATGATGCTGAACTACTCATCTTGAAAAGGCTGTTTCTCTCGCTGTTCAGGTACATGCCTCATCTATTGCTCGATTTAAGTAGTCCATGAATAAGAAGTGCTCTCAAGAGTGACGGTGGGAAGTCTTGGAGCTCAGTCACTCATTTCATTGTAAAGGCAATTTAATAAAAGTTTCTTTTTCTTCATTATATTCCTTCTTTGGAATGGCTTGCATCACACTCTCCTCCTCTCTGCAGGTACATTGCTTCATTTATAAAATGTCAGTATGGGCTTGTATGACTTTTTTTTTTTTTTAAACAAGATTTCTTTTTGTATTTTGTTCAAAGCATCACCTTTGCTTAAAAATATCTTTCACTAAAAATGAAAGAGATAGGTAGATAAATAATTTCTTAAGGTATTTCTACAACCCCAAGTTGAAATGAAAAATTTTATCTAGAACCAAATAAAATTTAATCATCTTTTAAATTAATAGATTGTTTTGAATATATAATCTAGCTTTAATTTGACCAGAAAAAAATTTCTATAGGACTTTTCAGTGTCCCCAGTTGACTGCAGGGAATAATGCTCTTCCTGTGAAGAATTACAGAGCTTGAAAGAGGGGAATCACCTGGCATATGTCTCCTTTCCACTTACACAGATGGGACCTGCTGCTTTCGCCTTTCAGTCATATACTGTTATGAAAATATGGACTATGTTTAAAACCTTAGTGCAACTGATGGACACTTTAATGAAGGCTTTTTAAAGCTTTGCCAAACTGCTTTTGAAGCAGTTGACTGAAATGCCAGAACTTCCTCTCATTTAAACTCCCACTTCAGCTACATCCCTTGTGTTTCAGAAAATCTTTTTTCATCACTTCCACTCAGGTTCCAAGAATAACTTACTGAAAAAGCTTATTTTCTCTTATGGAGACCTGACTTCCGATGCATTCCGCTGTGACAGATAGTATTTCAGATTTATGTTTGCTGGTTTTTTTCTGGACAGTAATATTAAGTTACAAACCATAAGTCACTATGTGCTTTTCTTTTTCATTTTCACAGCTGAAAATTAATTAACTTAGTGAAACATTTATTTATGTTTAAAACTTAAACTGCCTGAGTTTCCACTCATGGGCTTGAAGATAGGGGCTGGTTGAATGTTTCTCAGCTGTATTAGTACTGATTTTTTTTCCTGCTAGAGTTGGCTCCTCGGTGTTGAAGCCCTTTGTACCCATTCTAGATCTAATTCTGCTCCACCAGGGATTGGGGGATGCTGCCAGCAACCTCTGTGAACAGCCTCTGCACTCCTAAAGTTAGGTTCGTTGTCACCAAAAATGCCCACCACAACACGGATTTAGGGATGATGCCTCCTAAATTTTTTGCTCCGCTCTGACTCAGAAATTTGCCCTTTCAGTAAAGCTTTGCTCGACACAGAAGGAGAGTCTATAATCTGGGTGTGTAGGGACTGCATCTGAGACAGCTGTTGTGCTATCGACTTTTTTTTTTTCCCTCCAGTGGCTTTGGAGTTGCTGTTTTCTCTGATTCTCCATCAACTTTGGGAGAAAAATTCTCCATCACTGCTTTTTCACTTCTCTTTCCTCAGTTCACTTGTAATTTCATCTTCAAACATAAATTCATCACTCTTCCCATCCTGGTGACTCATATCCCAAAGTTATCAGATCCCATGTTTTAATTTAGACTCTAATCAATGACACATAAGCCAAAATGAAACCCATTTCCAGCTCCCATGATTGCTAGCATTAGAGGACAAACAGATCCGTTTTCTGGCATGAGGCAAATGGGACTCCGCACATACACAGGGAGAAAACACGCTGTGTAAGAAAACCTCCCTGCTAACCTTCTTACTCTCTCAAGAGAATAGCACTCTCAAGTTAGAGCCAAAAATTATTGAAAAGACTTCAGAAATAAAAACAACTCCAGTGCATTTCTTCCATTGAGTGTTTTTATAGAAAACTACTCTTCCTGCCTTTTGTTGAAACCACAACATCTTTGAAGACGCTGTTTGTTAACCTTTTATCAACATAAAGCTTACTTTTTTTAATGCTGTAGAGAAAAAAATATGTATGTGGAGGCAAAGTAAAGACAAAATTTTCCTGTTTCTTTAAGAGATGTTTCCTCAAACCTTTCTAGGGCAAATTTGCTTAGTTTGTCCATTTTTCAGCCTGTCAACACATCCTTTGTGTCCTAATTGTGCCATCTGTAGTTTTAGGTTTTTACAGTTGTCAGTATTCCAAAGACTGAGTTTTACAATTAATTTGGAGAAGAAAAGTGCTCTGTAATATGTAAACTCAGGACTAGCACAGCTGAAGGGGAGGGAATACTTGGAATAAATGGTAACCAGGAATTTATTCTGAAAGAAAAATATCTTATAGGCTCTCTTGTTTTTCTAAAAAACATGTTAAAGGGCAGTGTTTGGCTTTAATGATGTCAAGATAGCAAAGCATAGTGAAGCACTTAAAGCTGTGAGCCATGACTGTAAATGATTTTTTCCATTATAGAGTCAAATGTGAGTGCTGCTATAGATTTTGTACTACATGCAAACAGTGAATCTACTGCTGTACACATATGCACCCAAGTATCTTTTACACATAGGCTGTGGTGTGGCCATTGCATTCCCTCCTAGGTTTAGTCCAGCTTTGGAAAACGCTAGTGGATCCCCTTAGGAAGTATGAAGACATAGCATGGTTTTTGAAAACGTAAAATACCTATATAACCTCTACAAACAAGACAAGCTGCAGTCTATGATGCTAAGAACCACCATATCACCATGTCAAAGCTCAACGTACCCTGCTTATTTGCCTTTGCTTCTGGTTCTCAGGATTAACTATCCAAGGCAGATGGTTCCTCAAAACCATCTGGGGTCCCTTCCTAATATCAGAACCAGTAACAGAATTAAGGAGGTTTTCAGAACCTTCTCTGAGGTCACAGGAGGGACTCCTTTGGTGGCAGAGTCAATTTAGGCATATCACAGGTTTGGTCCATGAATCTAAATATAGTGGCAGCTGTTCATTTGTTCTCACTTTCTGAATCTCATATTTTGTAAATATTACACTCATTTTTGCTCAAGAGACACTGCTTATGAATGCTTGTTTGCCACATGCTCCTCTGTATGTGAACAGTGGGGAAGTTATACTTTTTTACAAACCTTCTCTTCTAGTACCAGGTTTTTTTTCATTCCAACTTCTGGTGACAAATAAGAGCTTGTTTATATCTGGCATATTTCATTCCCCCTTTCCAGTCCCAAAGCAAGCCACTGGAAGACATCCAGGAATAAGACATAAGTTACATCAATTCACCTCACACACACCTTATCTGCTTCAAGGTAGAAATTAGAAAAAAGCTCACTCCTCTGATTTGTGTGTGCACAAATTGAACATGCTGCTAATGACCATCTCACCTGTAAGACAGGGGCCTTCTCTTGCCTTGGGAATTCCATTTACTCAAGTTGTTATAACTTGAGCTGTGGATTTAAAAGCTTAAACTGTTCTGATGACCCTGCTAGGGCATTCTGATATTGCATTATACATTTTCTTTGTTTTTTTCTCATATATTAAATTATTTTTGTAAGCTACTCTGGGGATGAGAAGTGAAGATTTCCATCTAAGACGTGTTGGAATTAACTCTTTATCTTTAATGCAAAGATCTGGTAATTCAGCGTTTTGCCCGTAACTCAGTTCTTCCATTGTGTTTTGATATGCTTAGAAATTTGGGACTGTTTTTTGGACGAAGCCAACTATTGGCACAGTGTAGTTATTGAAACACCATGGCCTGAGATGGAAAAGACTTCTCAGTCATCTGTTCCTTCTCATTGCCAATACAGGATTAGTCTTCACCAATGCACATTTGGCTAATGTTTTGTTCCGTTTGGTTTTCTTCCTGCCAGGCCATGAGTTCTGAGAAATTTTCCTGGGAGATGATTATTCAGGCTAATAAAGCTGTAAAATTAAATTAAAACTGAAGCTGTTCAGTGGTGAAACATTATGCTTCTCATGGATGTTCACGTGCCTACTCATTTAAGCTGTGGGTTCTTAGGTTTTCTTGTTTCCTTTTTTGAAGTGCACTTACACTTAAAAGATAGCAAGTAACCAGATGTCCCTCTGTATGGGTGCTGCAGATCCTGCCTCATCAATCTGGGCATCACTTTGTGAGCTGAAATGAGAGCAGCACCAGGACCCTGCAGGCTTGTGCTGATCTCAACAGAATTATCGCTGCCTGGAAGAACAAACCAATGGTTCGGAGCCAGCTCACCAGGTCGCCATTTCAAGCTCAGCCAGAGAGGCTGTAGGTATTATCACCTGACAGCTTTTTGGCAAGCAGATCCTCTACAAAATGAGCTGATGGACTCGGGCCACTCCAAAGAGGTGCTCACATTTTAGAAAAATGTCCTCAGATAGCCCAAACCAGCACAAAACCCTAATTCATTGCAGAATACATCTGGCCAGCTATGCATGCCAAAAAATGTTGTTTTCTTACCCAAAACCTAAAACATGTTGATCTTTCTTGCTATAGACCAGCAAGCTCAGGGCAACATGATAAAAAAAATATGAAGACAGGACATCATCCAAAGAAAGGGATGAGCTTGGGAGCTTGGACTCATTGCTGGAGAAGCCAGAAAGAGCTGCTTCCACTGTTCAGCCCAGTTGCTTTAGAATCCCATTTTCTCCTAGAAACTGGAATACAGCCATCAAGGGTAAATGCTACAGATGGAGACAAAACAAGAGAAAGTGTCTTTCACAGAATTTTTCTACAGTCTGTATTAATGGTGTCAGGGACTCAGGGACAGGTTATGTGGAGGTAAGGACTTTCGGTTCTCCTCTTCCATTTATTTCCCTGTTACAGCTTTAGGGAGAGCATTGCAACTTCTCTCCAGTCTTCCAGCAGATGAAGAGAACTGGGGAAAGCTGTGACATGGTATGGTAGGAAGGAAGAGCTAATGGTTCCCCTAGTCAAAATCCTGTGCTACAGACCCATGGGATCTCAAGGAACCCTTGCATGCCCGTACCGGCACTGTTTCAGCTCCATGACTGAATTATCCTAATGCTGGTATTAAAGCTGTAAATCCGTAACAGGAACCTGGCAGCACCACCCACTGCATCCTCTCAGGACAGAGATTAACCTGTGAACATGCTTTGTGTTTCCAAAACTTATAAAGACAAGACTCTCATTCAGTTATTTAGCTTTGGCTATTACACATGTCACTTTGAGAAAAGACCCTGAGAGAAAGTAGTAGCTGCATCTGCTGCCGAGTCTGCAGCCTTTTTGGGAAATTAAACAGGAGATGTAATTCAGTCACAGTTCCTAATAATGCAGTCTCTTAACTTTGTCCTTTGATTAAACTGCAAAAATATCTTCCAAGAACGGTCTGCCATGCTCTTGTCTTATGAGACCCTGTGGCAGATGGGAGGCTGGGCCACTTCTGCTAAGCTGAGGATGAACTTTATAATATCTATTTCTACAACGAATAACATCAGATGCCATTTCTCTATAGCATTGACAGGGAAAATAAAATTCATAGAAGGTGAGTTATTTGAAGCAGTGTTGTCTGAGCTAAAATAAACCAACTATTAAAGTAGCAGAAGGACCAAAGGATTAGAGCAAAGATACTGGATGTTCTGTTATCGTGCCAGGCATGAACAGTGCTCCACAAAATGTCCCCAAGGTCACTGATCCAAGGGCACTCAGGACTGAAGTAGAGCACTTAACACATTGAAGGAGCAGGCTCTAAATGTGCTCCTTATTGAGACGACAGACTCCAAAGAAGGTACAGAAGGGAGTATATTTTTAAAACTGCAGAATTCTGAAAAGGTGTGAATAGCTTCATCAACAAATCATATGAATATTAATATTCATATACTCATTTATAAAGTAATTGCTGGTGAATCAAGTTGGCCATCTTCAGAGCAGGATGTAAGGATGTTTTGTTTAATCAATTTTTTTTTAACTGGTTCATTAATTAGGTTCCGCCAAAGCAAAGAAGCTCAAATACTGACACTGAGATCTGAATGAGTCAGTTCTGAAAAGATCAAGTATTAAAATTTATTATTTTTACCTCATGATGGTGCTTTATGTGGTTGGCTAAGTTAGCTCCCAAACACTTTTGAAAAGAAAGGAATACTTGCAGGGTATAGGGAATAGACTGCAGATCCTTATATGAAACTTTTCACATTTGCTTATTACTACTTGATATATCAAATTATGCCAAAATTAATATTAGTGCATTAGCTGCATATTCAGTGCAAAAAGATCAAGTGAATATTGAATTAAATAGATCAAGCGTAAAAGAGAATAGTACATGAAAACTGAGAGGCACTGGGTTTGGTACAAGTATCACTGACTCCTACAGGAACGTATCTCCTTGTCTGTTTCAAATACATATAGAAATAAAGAAAATCCTTGTGCTGGTATTTATACTTCATGGTATCTTGACACCAGGAACAATTCTGCTTCAAGGAATTTTCTGGTCCTTTTTCTTTCTTTTCTAAATCACTGAAGCTTTTGAGCCATGCAAGCTTTACTACAAGGTTTTCAAAACTGGAGACTTAAAGAAAGATTAATGAATTTTTTTAGAGGTGTATAAACAAATTGTGAAATGTAAAAGTACATGCTGAGTACATTTGAAAGCAATTTTCCCAAATAAAGCTTTTGGGACCTCATTTTTTGGCTGTGAATAAGAGGTAATTAAATGCCTAGAGCCAGATTCTGGACATGTGAACATCACATATGACTCAAAGTAAGTAAAATTCTCAGTTTGAACTGCTGCCTGACACGGCCTTAAGCTGACAGATGGCCTAGGGGTCTGACTCCCACTCTGGCTCTGGCATGTACAGAGGGGTGCCTCCATACCCAGAAGCTTATGTAGTCCCATAAGTATGCCTGGACCGTGTCTACCAAACACCAGAAGAAGGTCCTCACAGAAGATGACTAGAAAGGGCAATGTTGTGCTTCCCATCTAAGTGTTACATAGTAGCTCATCAAGGATCAAGAAGACCATGGTCTGGGGGAATTTGCATTCTTAACTTTACCTTCAGAGAAAGATGCTTTCACTCAATGGTCCTGGACACTCCTGCAAGGACTGCTTGCTTCTGGGTATGGTACTAGGAACTGAAACTGGAACTGAAAGCTCCCTACTCTCACCAGAGCAGAAGAGCAGTGTAATCATCAGGAGAGGGGCTGGGAGACATAAAATGTACAAGAGACATGCTCACCCTTGTAATCTGCCTGATCTGAACCCTTATGTCATGTAAATGCTTAGCCCATGTAGTCCTTAGAGGTCTTGATGTTACCCCAGACAACATGGTAGAAATTTATCACCAAAGTGCAACATAAAGTGTGGGTTTTTTTCTTTCCCATGTGTCTATTTTTTTTCCCCCAATACAAATTTTGTCCCTGAATCCTGACAGGGGAATTAGGAAGCGCTACAAGGCGTGAATTCACAGAAGAAACTCCAATTAGGATTGTTAAGAGGGCAAAGAGTTTAAGCCTTTCCTTAAAGCATCCTATTGGCTAAGTTTAAAAGTTCTCTGCACAACATTTTGACCTCTGTGACTCCTTGATGTTTAACAATACCCTCACCTTGTATATGTAGAAATGTACTAAGGAGGAAGGTGATATATAGATAGGTACCTGAAAATTCAGCACTGTGATAACCAAGTTCTCCTTTCTGAACTCAGCTGCCTTTTCCATAATCAGCCAGAACCAAGAACTAACTCTGCTTCCATCAGTAAGATAAAATAACAGTTATGACTGGAATAGGTCCCAAAAAAATGATGTGGTTCTCTTTCCAGAGAGCCACAAAATCTATATTTAAATTCAGGCTGTGATGATGGGTTGAAAACCATATGCATTTAACCACTTTGATTTATAAAAGTAAGAAAGAGGTAGAATAATTGCTTTTTATCACAGATTGTGTCTCAAAGGTCTTAGAGGTGGGATGTGCTTGCATTCGCATCTTAAGAGGGTGGGAAGGTCTTTTGTTTCACCTGCATGATTTAGTGATATCCAGGAAGAACGTATGAGCAAAGCCAATTCTTGATTCTCAAACCAAGAGAGATTTCAGAGAGTGGGCTTCATGGCAAAGGGTAGACTGAATTTGGAGCAGGGGAGAAGCACAGTCTCCAGGTCTTTATCTCTGACCTATACAATTTTGAGTTTCTTTTCCTCTCTTCTGCTTCACTGAAAGATCAGCCATGTAAAGAGCCTTTCTGTTGGCCCTTGCTCATGCTTAAGCTATTGAAGAGGAGAAGAAAAAGGAGGTCTTGACCTAAGAGGTTTGGGAAAAAACGAGTTCGATGCCTCAGGTTTAATCAAAAGTTTTAATCAAAAATCACAAGGCATCATTCGATTGACTTCGCTGGGCATAAGATCAGACCTGATCTGAAATAATGAACTAGGACTCCCAGGATAAATTGTCCTACTATTTTTTCCAGAATTTTTTCAGGATTTTAAGAGCATTAAGGGAAGGTGACCCAGAAAGCCTAGTAAAGAAAAGAATATCGTTGTGCAAGGAAAGATAAAACAGAAACACATCCATCAGTTGACTATGGTTTAATTAGATGAAACCCAAGATGCATTGGCAATAATTTAAAAAATACTCTGCACACTGGGGGATGAGGAGGTGATTTACAAACCCATTGTTTGCAAATGCAAATGCACAAAGAAAAAAATGGATGTAAGCAAAGCTTTATGCTGCACTGAGAAGCTTACAAGTAATCCAAATTTGGGTTAGAAATCATGATACTGAGATAATCCTTATATTTGAAAAACGCAATACTCTTAGAAGAGGCTGAAATTTAAAGATCTATTATTTACTAATGAGAATGTAAGAGTTCTAGAATATTAAAGAGCTGAGAGAAGTTTGGGAATGAAAGAGATCTTAGTTGGATGAAAGGGGAAATATCCATAAAAATAAATCAGCATTATTATACCTTACATTTCTTATGATATGATACAGGAATTGGGAAATAATTTCCCTAAAGGAAGTGGCATATAATTAGTAGGATATGGTAGAAAGTTTAATTACATAGGGCTACAGTGACTTTCTTCCATGGAAGATGAAATTACTGGTGTGTTTTGTGAAAGGAATATAGGAACTTTTCTTAATTTCCTGAGCTTATTAACAAAAAAGGCTGGGGAATGATTGAAAAAAAAAGAGACTCTTCTCAAGAACTTACATTCAAGTTTTAGGATCTGTCTGTTCCTGAGTTAGAAGTAAAAGATGTTCAGAAAAAGGAAGGGAGACTTATTAAAAAGGATTAAACTTTATTTCTGAAACTGAGTATATTAATGAAAGGTCACGACATGAGTATGAATAATTCACTCCTAAGAGATCTGCCATTTCATCTGGCATGAAAAACCCCATTGCATAGCCAAGCCTCCCCCAAGTGTGCTCAACATATGGGACAACAGTTGAAAGTGTTCATAAAAATAATGCTACTAAGAGCTGCCCTTTTGGTAGAGCGATCTACCATCACTGCTGTGATATTGGGGTTTCATCGCTTGTCTTGCAGGGATCAAATAGCCAGAACTTGTTAAGAAAAAGGATATTCTTCTAGACTCAGATATCTCAGCACAATTAGCATCTGAGTTTTTATTTCAATAGCGCACTTCAATTACACAGAAATTTTATATAGTGTGATATGGAGAGTTTCTACCCACATTCTGGAGGACTAGAAGGTCAGGTCTGTATGATTAAAAAAAAAATGACAAAAACTGATGTGAAGGTTTCAGCCAAAGTCAGCTAAAGTGGAGGAGGGAAGCAACCCTTGGGACATCTCCCTTAACTTTCCAGTTACAATGGAGAGTGATTTTTCATCCCTGGGTTTTCAGAGAAGAAAGGTATCTGGCAGAGGCAGAAAAGGACTGAATGAAAGTAATTGAGAAAGAGAATGAACTGGAGCTCTGCAGGAAGACAGTTCAGCTCAAGGAGATTTCTACTGAGATCTTTAGGCTCCCTGTCTCCATCGCAATGCGAGGGTGCAGAACAGTGCCTCCTTTCCTCCCACGGCACTACAACGGCCAACTGTCAGCCAACAACTTTCTGTTTTGGCAGCATATTTTTTGCTTCAGTTGATTTTTCTCACTAGGAGCCTGCAAACACAGAGGATGCTTATGCTCACAGTGGGAATATAAACTTCCTACTTCCAATCCATTAAGCATGGTCTGTGACAACATCCACACCACTTCTTATTATACAAATATGTGTAATCCATCAAACAATTCAAAAAAGTAAAACTCTTCAAAGTTTGCATATCTGACATAAAATCTGTTTGCTTTGTGGAATATGCACAGAAGGCAAGTTAACTGAACAGTTGAAAGCACACCATAAATTACGTATGAATCAAAGCCGACATGGGTATACAAAACCAAACCACCTCTCCCTTCCCCCAAAAGAGAGATGGGGATTATACTTGAAAGCAGGAGAGCATCCAGCACTATGTTGCGGGTTATGGCACTGGATCTAAACTATCAGAATGAATGTTAATCTCCCAAAAGCACGTCTAAGAGACGAATAGCAGCCAGTAGCTAATTAGACATCTGCTTTAAAAAAACAGAATTCATGTTGTGGTTTCTTTTCTGTAGAATTAATACATGCGAAATGTGCCAGGCAGCAGGGGCTGGAGATGGAAGCTCTCTCTTTGCAGAGCAAATGCAGCCCCATGTGTGTCTGTGCCAGGCTAGGACAGGTGTTTAGCCTTCTACCGGTGTGGCCCTTGCCAAAAAAAAATAATTAAAAAAAATAAGAAATATTCATTTTAGGATCCTCTTCTAAAAATGAAGTGTGGTCTTAAAACCCTTTTCAGAAGAGCAGCCACAGCTTGAGGTTCCACATATGAGCACTACCACCTTTATCTGCAAATGTAGAAATAAACTGGTAGTGACATACGCTAGAGTCTGCTATTTCCCAAGCCTGCTAGTTCCCATCAACATTGTTTTTTAAAAGGCTGTTCACCCCTCACAGATGAATGATCTAATTCATAGGTTTGTGGTCCCCAAGGTTTCAGACCAAGACATCTGAAATCTCGAACTGTCTGGCAGATCAATGCACACATCAGCAAGTTTTTAAGTGCAGGTGCTGTGAAGCCAATATTGTTTTATGGAGCAGGTTGTGGAGGCCTCACTTATCACTGCCACCACTGCTGGGAACCTCTGTAGCACCAAAAATGCTGAACCTCGATGGACACTTTCCAGGCTTCCACATTTGCAGACAAACACTATATACCACCACATTTCTTGGGAATGGGACACCTCACCCTATCTGTCTTTCCTACACATCAAAAGTCTTAATCTCTGCAGCAAACTAATCAAATGCGTGTTACTATAAAAGACAAAAAGCCCTACTCCTATTCCTCTTTCATACAAATATAAGCACAAAATGGAACAGCTCACTAAAGTCAACTCCTCTTACTACATAGCAAGAGCATGGCTGTTGTCTGCCCCAAGGAGTTTACCATCTAAGGGTCATACCTCAAATCTAAGGGTGACACCTCTGATGTAAAGGTGAGAGATAAAACTCTAAGCAATGGGGGTTTTTTGTTTGTTGTGGGTGTTTATTTTTCGTCGGAATTAGGTTGACGGTTGGACAAGATGATCTTTAAGGTCCCTTCCAACCTAGAAGATTCTGTGATTCTGTTTTGTTTAGGCTGTGTTATAGCAGCATACGAATTATCATCTCACTATATAAAAATATCTGTATTTGTACATATAATACATTTATATGTATATAATTTAAAAAATTGGGAAATTTATCTGAAAATCAAGGTTGAGGATTTTTTGCTCGAGCCTGGAGAAAGTAAAAGAATCATTGCATTAATTAGTATACCTAAAAGGTCATTAGTGTCACTTCCAATAAACTGTGGGGCATTCATATATCTGAATGCCAGAGTTATTTGATTACTTTATTTCAAGAAGCTGCAATGAGAAAAAGTTAGAGAAATTACTTAGGAGATCAAAACTTGAAATATAAGTTTCATACCCAGGAATCAACACTAATGAAAGCCTGATAATTATCAGTTTGATTTTGTAAAGTCTTAATTGTCTCCAAGTCCACATCAGTTCTGCAGGATCTGCTAAGCATCTTGCAGAACTGAAATCCTCTGGAAAACCATGATTACCCAGGGCCTGATTTTGCCTTCCTTGTTGCTGATTTCAGTGGCACTGTTTGTGAAGTAAGGTAGTGGTATGAATGAGTTGTTTATGCTCCTTCTTTTAGATAAAGGAATGTCTGAAAGAGACTCGGACATAATTTTGCATTAAGGTTGTTTGCACATACCGTGGAAACTGCTCTAAAGATCATCTCTAGTAGGAAATCTCATCTTTATGGAAACTGCTTCAAGGTATCCTTCTGCAATTCACATTGTAATTTTCTTTGATCTCTATTTTCTTTTTCCCTATAGTGGATTGCCAAAGACAGAAATTCCTGTTAAAATATGCTAAGAAAAATGCAACTTGAATAAGGACACTTACCTCTTTGAATGCAATGCTGGTAGGACATCACATTGAAAACCACTGATTGCCCTGTTTTCCCAATTCTTCAAAATGACTAAAGGCTTTGTCAATGACAAACTACTAAGCCTGACCTTAAAATTTGTTGGATGAAAACAAGAAACTCTCTTACAAATCTTGCCCCATGATACTATTTTTCAAGCAATGGGAGGCACAGTTTTGCCACAAGTAGCATAAATATGACTGGATAATTTGCTGTCCTGGGGTTACACATAAGATGAAGTTTGCTTTTAAAACCTTGGCACCAATTATCTTTAGCTATTAATCTTGAAATTTAAAAAAGTAAATCCAGCATTGCATCACAAATTTAGTGGCTGTAAAACCCTTTTTCACCAACAATGCACAGATCCTCACAGCTTAGGACTGTTTGATCAGTTACTTTGACATTTTCCTGCTGTCAGCCACCTTTCACTCTTTTACTTCTACGTTGAGCTCAGTAGGTTGCCTAACAAGTAACTTCTAGGAAACTTCCCATTCTTGATTTGAAGACATTGCAGCTGGAAAGTCTTTGCAATCTGCTCCAGTGGCCAAATGGCCTTTTTGATCAAAGTTTATTTTCACTATGGTTTTCCTTGACATCAGTCCCCGGCGATAAGGCTGCCTGAGGGGAACCAAAATTAAATTATCCTCTGTAGATGATGGAGGAAGAAATATTACCATCATGCCTGCTCTGTCACATTAAAAATGGGAACATGAACCCAACATTCCAATTGTGTAGGAAAACGTCTTACCGAGAAGGCAGTATCCAGAGAAGGTGACATAATGCTCCCTGTTCAGCTTGTTGTTACAGGTACATCCACCTAAAGAAGGCAGAAAAATTGCTTCAATTAGTATAGGATACTTTAGATGATGCCTGCTAGTTTCTGAGCCATAAATACTGGGCTGACACTATATGGGATGTTCTCTGTGACCCTTATCTAAATAACCAGCTCAGGGCCACATAAGGACTGAAGTGCAGAGGTGCCAAAGAGAGCATCATTGCTGTCCCTTGCTGGGGAGCATGCAGAAAAGTGCTCAAGGGCCACCTAAAAGTACTGACAATCTGTTCAAGGACAGGAGTAGGTCCTTCTTCTGGGAGTGGAGCTCGGTCAATAGAAACAGTGGTCCCTCTCTCTTCTGCTCGTGAAAGTTTAAAAGTGTTTTCAGTGTAGCTGTGCTTTGGCTGATGCTAGAGAGAAAAGCAGCCTTCAAAGGGAAATATCACTGCAAAATCTTTTCCAAGGTAGCACCACGGTCACTTCAACAGAGATGACGGAGGATCAACTCTAGGTGGAGGCACGGAATGGTAGAAAAACTCTCTCTGAATCAACACAAAATGAGAGCAAACTTCACTCACCTCCCTGAGATCGACTGGGCCTCACTTTGTGTCCACTGATTTCAATTAGTACCCTGGAACTAATTTCTCCTCTGTTCTCCAGCCCACCTGAGCTGCCTTGTTGGTTTATTGGCCCTCTCTCCTTTGACCGCAATTCTCTCTGGCTGTGGGCCAGAGGGAGCATTAAGTACCTGCATTTCCAAATTTAATTATAGTGTTTAAATAATGATACAGAGCATTGATTCCATTTACTCACAATGGCACAAACCAGCTTTAAGTATTTAATACTTAGGGCACTTCCTGTCTCACCACTCTCCATTTAATTACCTTCTGTCAATTAGAAGAATCCCTGAGAGGCTGCTCTGCTTCACACCTTTAGAGAAACTGAATACCCCAGGCATTATAGCAGATTTTATTTAGTATTTTATGTCCTGGAGAGAAAAATTTGCTTGAAATGAAGTGGATGATGTATTTGAATCCTTATATTGCACACCTGCAGATGTCTGCTGAGGGCAGCTGTGAGGTGCTCTTGGTCCCCAGGTCCTATGAAGCCACAGGAGTGCTGCATCCTTGGCAGCTTCTCTGGGAGATAAGCTAGCCTGGGACGAGCTGAGAGCTACCCACTCTCTGCTTTCCAAGTATTTTCATCTATGTCCAGCAAAAAGCCATGCCAGGGCTATAGACAACAGCAGTGCTAGAGCACACCTATGTCACAGAGCTTGGAGATTTCTGGTTTAATGAGACTGAGCAGGACATTTTCTACTTTGCTCATGTTTTCCCCTAAGGCTCTGGCCAGCTGAAACTGTTGTCTGCCAGGTGCAGACACCACCAAGTTGGGTGGGAGTGTTGACCTGCTTGCTGGTAGGAAGGCTCTACAGAGGGATCTGGACAGGCTGGATCAATGGGCCAAGGCCAATGGTATGAGGTTCAACAAGTTACACCAGGGGAGGTTTAGATTGGATATTAGGAAAAATTTCTTCACAGAAAGTCTTGTCAAGCTTTGGAACAGTCTGCCCAGGGAAGTGGTTGAGTTGCCATCCCTGGAGGTATTTAAAAGACATGTAGATGTGGTGCTGAGGGACATGGTTTAGTGGTGGACTTGGCAGTGCCAGGTTAACAGTTGGGCTCAATGATCTTAAAGGTCTTTTCCAACCTAAAAGATTCAACAGTTCTATGAAATTCACTTGTCATGATTCTTCATAATATCAGCAAATGCATCCCTCCCTCTCTACCCTGGGACCAGGTCACACTGCATGCAGCAGCAGGTCTTCTACTCATTCTGTCTTCTCATCTCTGCCTAATGCTTGTGTATAGTCACTTCTAAAGGTCATCCACATAGGGGGTCTTTCTCTGCCTTACATTTCTCCTCGCTGCTGTTGGCATTTTGCTTTCGGTGCCGCGCCAGTGCTCATGCACCCAGGAAAGCAGAAGGACCCTGCCTCAGGTCTGGCCATGTGGATAGCACACAGGAAAGTTTGGTTTGATCCTTCTGCCCCTGAAGTCCATGGCAAAGGTGTCTCTGATACGGACACAGCACAGTTATACTTGTATTTTCTCCATGTGCCGGTGCTGTCAATGAGAGGTTGGGAAGAAAGAGACGCGTGAGGACTAGGAGGGGAAGGCAGATACAAATGTATTTAAATTTATGGCTTTCCCTTCTTGGGACTGAAATCACAGGCTTTCTAGCCCCAGTTTTCCACACTGACTTGACCAAACAATCCCCTTCTTGTTCTCTGTGCCACATTTGTTCAGCTCCTCTCCTAGGGGAGGCTAATTTTGCAGCTTCCTAGAACTGATTAAGAGCAGCTTTACATTAATAACACTGTCCTCTTGACAGCTCTTAATGCTGATTTGCTCCACTGCTGCAGCAGCGGTCCCAACGCCTTCTCCAGCAGTCACAAGTGGTGGAGCTGCAAATCCTCACTGCAGCTGAGAAGCATCCCACCCTTGATGCCCTGGCTGGTCCCACCAGCCCAGGAGGAGACAGGTCTCTGCCCTCATCCTTTGTGGTTGCTAGCAATGTCACAGTCAGGCTGACACTGCCCTGCCAGCCCCACACAGGGCTTGTTGCACCCACCTGGGTGGGTTTTCCTCCCTGCTTACTATTCCATGCACCACCTGTGAGCATTTGCTGCCACAGAGCTTCACAATTTGCTCATCTGCTCCCCAGGGAGAGCATCTCCTCTTTCTGTCCTTACCTCCTCCAAGATCCATTAGTGCCTCCTGTCACTCAGGAATGTGCCACGGAGTTGCCCACTGCTTAAGATCATGTTTGGCTTTCCTTGCAACCACCCTTGTGCTTTTAATTAATCCCTTTGAACACCTGCAAGTTTTCTCTTAGCCTTAATGGTTCCTAATGATTTCTTCTACCTGGAGAGTGCCCTGTGCTCCCTTTGTCCCAGCCATAGGAGCAGAGGGGGCTGCGGGGTCGCTTGGAGGCTATCATCTCCCCTTCTTCAGAAGTTTCACTCCCGACATGAGGGCAAGGAAATTCCTATCAGATCCAACTGCTCATTTTTCTGTTGAAAATGCCTTAGCAGACCCTCTTTGAAATATCTTTGGTTATATCAGTCTGGTGTAGGTTATTCAACTGCCCCTATCTTTTTTCCTGAGTTTCTCTGTTATCTAAGACACCATTTACTAGAATTACAGTTTTATCTCTAAGATGAGGCAGGTCTTCCTAGATCTGCCTTTTTGGGCTATCACATCTTCATCACATGGAGTCTAAGTGCTGAAATCACATCTAAGTCCCATATACCGCATTATATCTTAGACACCAAAAATACCTTCTTGTTGATGTGCTATTTCCCTCCTCTGAACCTGAACTCCCATCTTCCTTTTTACTATTTGGTTGCTGGTTTTCACATCAGAAAGATTTGGAGGCAGTGAAGTGTTTTATGAGGTAATTTTTTTCTATGTAACTACTTGCATTTGCAAATAGATTTTTAATTCTCAAAAATAAATATTAGTAGAAAGGTGGTGGGAAAAGCCATAATCTCAGTTTACTTTGTAGCCTGACTCATCTCCATGAGCATCTCTTTCCTGAGAATAGAAACTCTTTTTTTTTTTTTTATAACTTCTTTTATCTTAAACTATAGCTTCATAATGATGCTGTCATTTTTCTTACGCAATTACTTTCAGAAGAAAGGAGGTGTAAAATGTTCCCATTTCACTTAAGGGCATTTTATATTCACTTACCACTCAGATGTGAATGGCCACACCAGGAGCACGGTCTGGAGAATCAGGGGGGAATGCCCTCTCCTCCTCCTGCTTCCCAGGGCAGCTGCTCTCCAACCTGAAATGATGGAGGGTTGTCACAGGGAGCCTGAGGTATGAACAAGCCCTTCATCTCAGTGGAGCTCTGAATCTTAAGATTTATGTAAGTGGAGGAAAAAACTTTCCCCAAAAGGCTTAGGCATGCTCACATCCTTTGTAAATGCAATTATTGTAATGGTATGCTCCACTCGGGATAATGTAATTTGCATGAGTAAGTGGCCTATATTTAGTTTAAAGACAAGCTGTTTATCGAGTGTAATATGAGGCTTAAACTTTACAGGTGAAGACTACAGACCATGGCTAAAGGTTATAATCGTCCTTGTTCTCTAAGCGCATTTGACATCTCTGCCTCACATGAAGCTTATTCTGCTTGGGCAAATGGGGAAAATCACAGGGCTCCCATTCCGTGGGGCAACCTGCAGTGTCTGAGTTAAAGCTGCATACTGCAATTTTTCACAATGTTTTTTGCTGGAAAACTTCTCCAGAATATAAAATAGTAGAAAACATCAGACTCGTCTATTAGCTTTGAAAAATAGAAGGCACAGACACAGCAAATGAAAACTGGAATATGTGCATACGTGCAAGGCCTCCAGAGGAAAAGGCATGGAGGACTGCTGAGAATCAAATGAGGTTCAGGAAAGATCTGATAGAAATTTGTGCTCTTGGGAGGAAGGTAGGGAGACATATATTGAGAAAACTTGCATTTTACTCAGGCAATATCATATTTTTCTCCACCCTCATTCCTCTTCACTCCCAACCCCACGTGCATTCATTTCCCCTGGCTTATGTGAGATTACATGTTGAATAGGAATTGGCAATAAACTCCTTATATTGAAGGGATGCTTTTGGTTTGAGCAGAAGCTTGCACTCCTGGCCTCTCTATGGACTTTTCTCTGCTGGAGAAATTTGCTCCTTTGGCTGGTTACACAGAGGGCTTTCAAAAGAGATAAAAGTGGGGTTTTATCCTCTTTTATTTTTAAGTTGTTTGGGTTTTGGTTTGGTTTTCTTTTTTTTTTTTTTTTACATTACAAAAAGAACAAACTAATTGTTTCTAAATGAATGAAGTTTTTTATTATTGGTATTTCAAATTCATTTTGTTGAGGTTCACAAATTTCATGTGAGGTTATTTTTATATCCAGCTAGAGCCCCTGGGATTTATAGTGTAAGTGATGACACAACTAGCTAAAGTAGCAGGCACAGCAACGTGGAAAGCCAGAATAAAAGGAAAAGGCTATGGAGGGCTGCATTCATAAAACAAAATGAGGCAATAAACCAAAAGGAAACATTCTCAGAAGTTGGTTATTTCACTTCTGATGGCATCAGCTCCCACAAACAGCCAAAAAATATAGACAGATGTAATCTTTTGCTACATAAGGTTTGTCAGATAATAAATATAAGTACTGTCACCCTCTCTGAAATTGTTGGTTTTATTTGAGGGACCTGGGAAAAAAAATGTCCTTCCTGGGAAATATTTAAAACAGAAACAATTTGCTGTTGTAAAGAGAGTAGTAATAATCACTTTGTTTCTCAGTTTTTCAGGGCACTCTGGTGACTAGTGAATTTTGCTTTAATTCAGTAACAAAAAAATCCTTCATCTGGGAGGTGGAGAGACCTGAGACCAGAGATGGAAGGGGTTTTACTGCATGGTTTTGATGTGGACCTTTGCAGTTTGTCAAGACTAGATGCCTGGTTTTAATTGATCGTTTGGTAGTGACACAGAGCACAATTGATCTTTGTGTCTAGATCTAGCACTCCTGAAATTCTGAATTGTTCAGAACACTGGTTAAACAAAAACATTTTTGCTGCTGTACCATAATGGAAAAGAAAAAACCAAACCAAAACAAAATAAAACAAACAAAACAAAGTAAAAAAAAAACAAAAACAAAACAAAAAAACCTAACAAGACACAATCCTAAAATGGAAAAAAAAAAAAACCACAACATTTTGAACTGCTTACTTCAATATCTGTCAGACTGACAAGAATGGAAGCAGACACATGCAGTGATCCCACAGTACCCTGGTTTGATTTGGGTTTTTCATTTATAATACTTAGGCCACAGAAAAAGAAAGTTGCTAGAAATATGATTGTGTGTATAATAAAGAAAAAGTATACTTTATGCACGCTTATGTTCCCCATTAATCCAAATTGTTTAAATTAGTGAATAGGCTTCACAGAGGAGGTTGAAGATAAAGGGACACTGAGCCTGCTGAGTCAGAAGATGTGGTGGGTGGCAGCATCAGATGCCACTGACTGGGACTGTGCAGTCACCAGCCTTTGCCTCCTTAACTGGGGGAATTGTAAGGCTCATGAAGAAAGAAGAGCACCTTACAAGCTGAAAAGTTTCTATGATTTAATCAGTTAAAACCAAACCCATGGATTTTTAATGGAACTCCAGTTTTGTTCTCTCCTGCAAAGGTGTCTTATTCTGCCCATAACACCATGTCACTGAGGATCTCCTGGCATTGCACTAATGTGCCTGGTCTTTGCAGCATGTGGCTCAGTTTTGTCTTGTTTTCCAGAGGAGGCTGGTGTGAGAGGCTATGTTCGCATGTTTTTAATGTCTTTTGTTCTTATAAAGAATTATGGAAATTGAAGAAATTCCCTTATAGTAGGTGTTGGGAATGTCCTCTTGAGTCTTGAGGGAATTAGCTGCTTTTTGGGCTAACTCTGTGATGCCTGAGGGGCAGAACTGTTGATTATATTTCTAGAATGGGAATGACTTAAAACTGTAGGGGCACAACTCAGAAATACTTGTCACAGGCTGCTGTGTTCCTTGATGATGAGGGCCAAGACTTAGGAGTCAGAGAGGCTAGAACAGGTCTGAGGATGCCAAGACCGGCCACCACACCGCAAGGGCCACTGACATGTCCTCTGCTAACGTGAGTTTTCACAGGTGCAGACAGAGGTCATGTAAGCAAAAGGTAATGGAAGTGTGGATTTCAGATCGTCATATGTTTGGGTCTTCTAGTCAGCCAAGATACTATGGACTCTAAGATCAGTGACAGTCCTGAGTGCAACATGCTCTGCAAGGTGTAATGCGCTCCTCCAGACATGGGTAGCTGCCTTCTGCTGCTGGTTTCTAATTGTCATACAGGGATCTCCCACAAACAGAACAGATTGTCACACTCTGGAAGGTTGAATTTTCGGATTTTTGTCTGAAAAAAGCATGCAAAGCATGGATGCACCTCAATTCTCTGACTATATGGAGAGCGGATTTGATTGAAGGACAATCTGCCAATTGTTGGTGTAACCTGTGTAAACCCTGAGTTTAGACTAGCAAAGCCATTATTTGTTTCAGGGGAAAATTTGTTTTATTTGACATTAAAAATAAAAACTCTTTGTAGGTCTCTGAATTTCATAATTGCTGAACTGAGAGTTCAGATATCTTCTATGATTAAAACACCATCTCTGTTCACTCTCATTATGAGCAATGACTTCTTCTGATTAAAGTTACTATCACCTGGTGCCAGGAAAAGCTATTATGATAAAAAGTGTACTACCATCTAGGATGTCTTCATGCACCTATTCTACAACCACAAGCCACCCAGACCTTGACCAGCAGATCACACCTGAGAAGTTAGTAGGGCCATCTTTCTCCTGGACTGCAATAACACTAAAGGGTAAATTTGCAGGGTAAAATTTAGGTATTTCATATTTAATCCAGTAAACAGATAAGATACACAGGCAATTAGCAAGCACAGGTAACATTGTAATAGGAGAAGGAGTGCAATGGAAGGTCTCTACACTATTCTAATCATGTCCTTATCTTGCAGCCCCGCTGACATAATTAAAATTTGTTGGACAATTTTTAGGTCTGGATGAACACAAGTCTATTAATTAAGTTTTCCCACAAGATAAGCTGTCCTCTGTGGTTTGTACTACACTAAAATCACAACATTGTTCCCCAGCATAGGCTGCAGGATGTAGACATCCAACCGCTACCTTTTTCTGAAACAATTACTCCACATACCCGAAAGTAATGATGGAATTGTGTTTTCCCCTTTAGCCGTAACCAACAATATAAAGACAGATCAAAGGAAGGCTTTTCCCCAGATGTCACACTCCATTTCCACTTCATTTCCCCTTGCTTGGTTTGATTGATGCTCCAAGCTAAAAAAAAGAGCCTTGTTTTTTCGGAGCTGATTTTCTCTCTCAAGTGTAAACAAGCAGAGGTGGGTAGAACTGGGTAGCACTGGAAGCTGAAAGCTAAAATCAAATGAAGGATATCAGCACTGAATACACCCCAGAGTCCCGTGGGAATGAGAAAAGCATCCATGTCTTCAAGGTTGGCCACCCATACTGGTGGCCTGATAAATACCCAAAGAGATGGGTTATATGTGACAATCCTATAGCACATAGCAAGTATAAACACCATATTGTGTGCCACCTCCTGGCCAGTATTTGGAGCACAGCAGTGCTCCAGTCCATCCTTAGCCCTGAGGCACTTGCCCTGCAGGTGAGAAGAGGGTGCCTTGGAGCACAGACCAGAAGAGCAGGGCACTATGGAGTCACCAAGCACTGTCATCATGGGGATTTGAGGTACTCAAGTCCATCTATCCTAAGGTGCCTTTAACCCCATTTGCACAGGACATCATCTGAAACTATAATGACCTGTGGCTGTGGAGCTTCTTCCCCTTTCCTCCCATGACTTCCTCACTTGAATTTTTGAGTTTAAAATTTTGAGTCCCTTCCTCCTTGATGCTCAGATCCGACTGCATACCTGATGTCAAACATGGGTAGCTGTTTTTGTCAAATATCCTATAGCATGCTTTTTAAGTGATGGCTGGAGGAGGCAGTGGGCCTGCTATTAACCAAGCGATTAATGCGTGCTTTCAGGGATAGAAAATTCAGGTACATACCTTCCCCAAGCTGAAAAGATGCTGTCCTATGCTCTGCGTGGTCCTGCCTTTACTCCACCACAGCCCTCTTGCAGGTCCTGCTTGGCTCCAGCTCAGGATACTGAGGCTTGTGGCTGCTCAGAGGAAGAACAGGCAGAGCTTAGTCCATCCCCTGAGGTTGCTGATGAGAGAACGGTGGAGGACACTCATACTTCTCAAAAACAGTGATTCTGCAATATTGGCAGCATGTGATTTAGGTGTAAAAACAACCTCTAAATAATGTAGAATATAATCTTAACACCAGTTAACTAGGAAAAAAACATTAACATACACGAATCCATTTACCTTATGTCGTACCTGATGAATGAAGGGCAAGAAAAGGGTAAATGTACATTAGATCATAAAAATGATGATAGTTTTCCCTAATAAAATGCATTACTGTCATCAGAACCACTTGATATATTTACAACCAAGTCTCCATCGTCCCTTTGCATCTGCTGTGATTCAATTATGATGGTAGCACCAATCTGTTAATATCATTTTGAGCCGGCTTAATTTGCCTTCCGTAATTTAGGCAAATTACAGGAGGTGAGAAGGGCTGAACGAGTAACCTTATTAGCAGAGAGACCTTCTTGTGGATGCAGACTGAGTGAAGGTTAAAGAAAAAAATTACCAAAAAAAAAAAAGTTCAGGATGAAACTTCCCCTTTGAGATGACTGCTTTCATTACAAAAAGCTAGTTTATTTGGCTCCATGTTAGTATCAATATTTTTATTAGGGATTTTTTTACTCTATTTTTTCTTTTTTCTTTTTTGGTCTTCAAGTCACTATTTTGTTGACAGTAAAATATATGGACCCTGCTCAACGGACATTATTTGTATTTATGGTATTGTAGATCATGCTGCCACAAAGGAAAAGAATGATGTTTCTGAAAATTACTGTGTCCAAATTATATCTTTCCTCTTATTTAAAAAAAAAAAAAAAAAGAATAAGAGAGTATTCATGGAAGCTTTTTCTCAGTCTCTCTCACTGGTGTAAATGCAAAATGATTTCATTAAAATGTATGAAATTACCCTGGCATAAAATTAATATGGGAGGAGATTTCAGCCCATGCTTGTTGTATAGATTCCGAGGTATGAAAACTGCTTCTGCTACATCAAGAGCTGCATTCTTATAATTCAGGAAAGGATGGGGTCTAATGCACTCTGATTATTTCTTTATCAATTTTCACTGGCAGCACTAGCCTATACTATTGAATAAGTTATTATGCTTTGATTGATTTACCTTTCTTCAGGCGTGCATTTTATATTTGAGGCAATTCCTGTAAAAGAAAGAAAAGTGATGCAACAAAACATGAACCCCGACTTTTCAAACCAAAAAGCTACTTGGGTAATTCCCATGAAAGAAAAATTTGCAGTAATTTGTTCTTCTACATTTGACACTTAAATAAAGAGCAGAGGATTTTTCAGCAGAGTGTTGGATTTTTATTCTGACTGTCTTTGTTTTCTTTGTCCTCCTCACAGCAGGGACTGATGGTGGCTGCTCTCAAAGACAACTGATTCAAAACACGCTGAAGACTGTGACAATGTCTCCATGGACCTCCATGTGGTCTGGATCAGGCCAAGCTGTGGTTTGCTTGGCTTCTAAGACTGCTGGTTCCCGTTTTCTTAGATTTCAGCAACCTCAGTGGAGGTTTGTTAATTTGAGGCGGGCAATGGAATGCAAGATTTTAGCTGAAAACCAAGAACAAAAATTTTTAAAACTGCATATTTCAGCTTATGTTTGACAGTCCTCCAATGCTATCCCAGAATTCCTCAGACTATTCTAAACTTTCTCTCTACCTCTCTCTTATCTCTGATTTTAGTAGACGTGGGCAATATTTAACTCTACCATCCCTATAGAAAATTGACTTGGTGGCCTAACAAAATGAAAGCTTGGAGGACACAAGACAGCTCTCCCACAAGGAGGCAAATACTAGGGGGGGGGAAAGGAGATGGAGAGCAATATTGTCATGAGACATTAATCAAAGGAAAAAAAAAATGGTCAAGATGCTTTCTCAGTGGAAAGAGGTCAACCCAAAAAGATTCTACAAAACTTCTGGTTGCCAGACTGTACTGGAAGAACCCAACCTCAATCATTCATTCCCAGACATGAACAAGCAGAAATTTAGGACAATCACTGTTGACAGCCTTTATCAATTTGGGGAGAAATAACAAAGAAAGTTTTAAGTCTATCAAAACCACAGTGTAATTGAGGAAGTTAATTATTATATGTAAAGATGTTAATACTTGGATAGGAATAAACCATAATGCTGCCCTTCTTGCAGTCCACATAAAAAACTTTGACACAATGTTAGACTACAATAGACTGACTACAACTATTTTGTTTGTTCTGCTTTTCTGACATCATGTCATGGTACTTATGTAATTTTTTTATATTGTGGAAATAAAAGAATAAGTTCCCTTTAGTTTTATTTTTCAGGTCCTTATTCTCTTTCAGATAGGTATTTCACTGTAAGATTTTAGAGTCCATTTATTTGGGACAGGTTATATATACTTATAATGGACACACGTAATTTACTTGGTATCAGAGAGACAAACACAGATATAATGTATTTATCCAGGATTAAGCCTTTTTTTTCTAATGGTTCAATGCCTGTTCTGAATAAATAATCTTGCATATATCATTTGCTTTAAAATGGATGAGCTATTGCACCAATATTAAAGATGGTTAAGAATTACCCTCCACAGCATAAATCACCCAGTTGCTGTGAGGGATGTCACCTTGTATGACAAAAATGGGAGCGTAGGAAATTAGAAAGGAGATTAATGTCATGTTCTAATGCTCTTGCATAGAAGTTATATATAGTTTGCATCTCTACTGCTTGATTTTTCCATACCTAGAGTAAATTGGTTTATGAAACATCCAGAGTCACATAATGAAAGATCAGATACAGTAAACATTTAGATTAATCTGTCTACTAAGTGTGCCCAGAATTAATACCAGGATGTAGATTTTTAGTGTCTTGAGAAAAATTCCTCACTAATGAGAGGTTTACTTTTTCATTTAGTGGAGCTCTTCTGAAAGGCAAGTGTCTGCCATCGCATCTGGTCGTAGCAAATGACCTTCCTCTTTGAAGATAGCTTATCAGATTTAAACTCAAAATCCTCTCCTAACAAGGATCACTGATAAGCACTGAAGTTGTCTGGAAGGGGAAACCCTAGTGTGACAGCCAGTGACTTCACTCAATGTATGGCTTTATGATACACTGTGTGAAGATGTGAACACGCTCTGCCAGTGCTTTGAGCTGGCCAAAAGCCCTTGATCATGTTAGGGTGGCACCAAGCAGAAGGAGATCAAGGGCAGTACTGTGTTGATGGAGTCACACAGCTTTTGTATGGTGCTGGATCTTGGGGGCTCAGAGCACGGACAGTTCATTGCTCTGAGGTAGTCACCATCACGTAAGCATGGTCGCTTTCTGGGTGCATTGTAAAACTACTGGGAATGCATGTATCTATGGTTCCTTATATGAAGTGAAATCTGGCTGGTGTTTGGGATAAAATGCTGTGTCAAAAGAAATCATCCTGTAAGTTTTGCTTTTGTAATTACGGTTTGTGTCTCAAACACATGAGCTGCATTCCAGCACAATGTATCATACCATCTGCTAGATGCTGCCCTTGGGAGAGAGAAGAATCTGTAACACAAAGGAAAAAGTTCATTTTCCATAACAGTTTTGCTTTTTAGTCCTTAGATACATTTAAATTAAAATAAGTACAGCAAATTCCCATAAAGAACATATTGAGTCAAAACTTTGAAAGCTCTCTCTCTCTCTTATTTCCTTCATGTTGAACAGGTCTGGTCTGCTGAGTATGTCCAATTGCAACAGGACATGGTTTGATGAGGCAGCCAATGCCTATCAGTCTGCTTTAAATTGGGAATTCTCTTAGAATTAGGATACTGTGGCCTTATCAGATCTGTTTGGATCTGTGATTTAAAACAAATTGGGTCATTAGACTGTGTAGTATGGTTAATGCTAGTAAGCTGGTTGGTTGAATTACATGAAAAAACAGTTCCAAACATTGCGGGGTGGGGTTTATGTTGGGTTTGTTGTTGTTTTTTTTTTAAACTAGTGGCAGAGATGACACTAGTGTTCTCTGTGCTAAATGTCTTCTCATAGCACATTTACTATTTATCGTGTCTGGTGATACAAACTTGAAAATATTAAGGACAAAAAAAAAAAAACTCCAAAAAAACCCAAACACACACAACACTGAAAAGCTTTACCGGAGGCTGAGTTTCTGAACAGATAAATGTTTGGTTTTTTACCTCTCTTCCTTGTCAGATGGAAAGTAATAGCCAAAGACTTTGCAAGCTCTGAAAAGCCATACAGCTATGAACTAACAGCCCTGGTCTATTTTTAAATGGAGAGAGTGTTAAATGTCATCTGGAAGGGTGAAGTCTACTTACAGCAGCAAGCCTGAGCTGTTTGCTGTTCACTGATCACCTTTTTCACTGCATACTCTGTGCAGCGAATAACTCATACTTTGAGTTATTACTTACTGTCATATTATTAGAAAAGTAAATAAGTAGAAATGATGAACATATTTTAAAATTTTAATAATGGGCTACCTGATCCCCAGAAGATAACTTTGTGAGCTACCTGGTATGGTTCTGATAAGGTCCATCAAAAAGTGCATCTGCACTGACCCTGATAAAATTTGTAAACCATATCCAGACCAATGAAATACCAGAGGTTGATGAGCCACATCTGTCACACAGAGTCACCTGCTCCACTGAATAAAGCAGCCCCATGGAAGCACCTAATACAAGCCCTGTCTTGGGAATGGATCTGGAAACAGCAACTCACCATGAGCCCTGCTGAGTCAAAATCAGTCTGTGGGCAGATGGGAGATGACTAGTGTATGGGAGCAGAGAGGTAGTCTCACCTGGAAATGGGAAACCAGCACTAGGGAGTTTCCTCTAACACTGGTGTCCACTGCAGAAGTCAAACTACCCTAATTGATAGTCTAATTTTCCTTTTAAAATTGTATGAATCTATTAAAAGATCTTAGCAAAAGTAACCTACTAAAATACCTTAGCAAAACCAGCTGTGATTTGTAGGGTCAGTCCACCCGGTTCTCCTCCTGTGAGAACAAGCTCTGGCTTACATTGCGTGCCCCGAGAGATGTGGATCAGTGCATGGCACTGGACACACAGAGCCCAGATTATGGTCACAGTCACTCTGTATCACTGAGATTCTCTAAAGACCACAAAATTTGCAAAATTTGTGACAAGATTGGCGTCAGTCACCTCTCCGTGAGGTGAACGAAAGTTGCGAAAGGCTGCAGACTTCACAAACTGAAAATATGAAGTATAAATAGTATTTGCCAAGCAGAATATAAATGGTTATACTTACGCTGTACAGGGAGTGTTGGCCATATATATCCCATAAGGCTTTCTGTCAGAAGGGCATCAGGTGAACGCTAAATACCTCGAGAACAGAGAGTTAAATGGTGACCCTCATTTATGTTTATTAGACCATATGCTTTGTTATCAGGGGGCATGAACGTTGCATTCTCCAGAGCTGAGAGCAACAGTGCCATCTGTTCATGCAGCTCCACAACTACTGACTTGTATTTTTCATGTGGACCCTGTACTGAGTGCCAACAAGGTCTCCAGGACCTTATCAATTTAACAACTGAACCATCAACGAGAGTCTCATTGTTTTCCAGGACATAGGCTTTGATCCGGAATGGTTTTTATGTGTATACAAAATATATATTCCAACTTTTTAGTAGATCAAGATGCATAACAGAACAGACACAATATTTTATGTGGCGTTTTGGTTTTAATACTTTGGAGGCAAGAGTGAGGGTTAGGAGCTGATCACTGAAGGAATTATGTGTTTTGAAAAATGTTTTCTATACATTACATTTGCTGCATGCAGGATAGATGTATGTGTATTTTCACTGAAATAGAATGTGCAGTGATATATTTCTTCATTTCAGTCAAATGTAGATGTCTAGCCTGCCATTACAGATGATTAGATAGCTATATTTACTGCTCTGAAATTATACTTAATAACACCATTGCTTTCAACCTGCTTCTTAAGCTCCAGAAGGGAAATTGGTATTGTGGCTAATTATTTTCAGCAATTCTGAATGCAATAAAACTGCACACACTGGAATTACACGTATGTCTGTTCATAAGAACACACCCTCTACTGCTACAGAACAATAGGCCTTTTAAAAAAAAAAAAAAAAAAAGAAAATCCCTTCTGCTTTATCCATGTATCATAAATAATAGGTATATCTCTGATGGATGGTGAACGGAATAATGTCTTACTTTTCTCAGCAATTGTTTTACTCACTTATCTGTCGAATACAGCTCTTGCTAACAGCAAAGAAAGGGACACCTACTTCCCCCCATGGTCATTTAAAAGTAATAGCCTCACACTATTTGTCATTTTCATTGCAGTGTGGATAGTAAAGAACAGATACTGAAGGCTTATTTCTGACTTGGTGTTTGACCATGAAACTCCAAAATTGCAGGTGTAATGTTTGAAGCATCCAGCAGAATATGCCTCATACGCTCCCTCTGCAAAGGGACCTGGTCTGCAATATCCAGTGGGCTACACCTGAGGACAACTGAGTCACCTGAAGCCAGATTTAATAGTCTTGTTCATTGTTTGGGTCTTGGAAATCTCCAATTTAGATTCTCCTTAACTTGTTGCAGATGTCCTAGAGATAAGGATCAGAACTAGCTTCTGGAACAGGATATTGCACTTTTCATAGAATCACAGAATCATAGAATGGTTCAGGTTGGAAGAGACCTTAAAGACCATCGAGTTCCAATGCCCCACCATGGGCAGGGACACCTCCCACTAGACCAGGTTGCTCAAAGCCCCATCCAGCCTGGCCTTGACTTTTCTTTCCCTAACCTCATACGTGGGAGCCACACACACTGGCCCCTCATTATCTGCTCAGAGAAATGGAAAAAGGGGCTTGGTAAAGCTTAACACCCACCTGTATATTCACTCTGCTCTGTCCTAAGCCAAGAGGGGGATCCAGGGAGCGCCAAAGTCCCTCATTTGTTACCATGAAAAGGAAAACCACAAAGCAAGATGTACAGCCTGAAAAACAAAACAAAACAAAACAAAACAAAACAAAACAAAACAAAACAAAACACCAGCATCCCTCCAAAAAAAACCCAACCAACAAACACCAAAAACCTGTAAAACAACATCTTTTATTTTATCTGAATATGACATCTTTCTGTCAATCAAGCAAAGCTTAATAATGGATGGGTTCAAAAAACGGACCTCTCTGGTCTGAGTTCACCCTTTCTGACACTGAATGTCTCATATTTAGCTGATTTGTCTCAATCTGGTTTTGGGTTTCTTCTCCTGAGGCAGATTTCCTTGGAGGGCAGTTTGTTCCCCTAGCCATTTTGCACTGAATTTAGCTAACTGGATGACAGTTTGTCAGTGATAAAGACAGATGAGATGAATCCCATCTTTGGGGGCCTGACCCACTGCAAATAAATCAGTAATGGACAAATCAGCACTAATAAAATAATTTGAATTTCCAGTCTTAATAACCTGAAGGTGAGAGAAAAGAGCTGCATAAACTTAGGAGGAACATTTTCACTTGAAATGATGAAGATGCACAAACGACGTATTTCATGTAAGGCACCTGTTCTCGTGGAGTGGCTCGTTTCCTGTACTTTCCTAACAAAAATATTTCAGGCTTCTTTCTCCTCAGCACTAAATGATAAGCTTGATAGTAGTTATACTGTTATTTTTCACGAGTAGATGTGTCTTTCATTTATAAGGCTTTAAAATAATTCTGTTCAGCAGGTTGGTATAAGATGAAAGCATGTGCTTATTCATAGTCAACAAATACAAAGTATATAATTTACACAAAGAGATCAACATCTGGCACAATCCTTGCTACTGGGAATGGTGGAAACTGCACAAGGTATCCCCATTATCCTATCAGCCTAATTTTGCTAAGCTCATTTTAATGAAGCGCAGAAATGTGACTGCCTATTCAGCCTCTCATCCTGGGAACATATTGTAATTAACTGCCTGAGCAGCTGTACGGCAGTAGGAGAAGGCTTGAAATGATGTGACTGTGTTGATATTACTTGTGTTAAAATGATTTTGGAGATTGGGAAGGAAGATCTGATTGCCTTTTATGGCAACGTCTAAAGCCTAAATGAGTTCTGACACCTGAAGGAAGAAGAAATAACCTGCAGACTTCACATCAGCGGTCTGTAAAATGCATTTGGAAGCTTGATCACTGTGATCTAACCTTTGCAATTATTTCAGCCCCTCCAGTTACTGTCACATATTTGATCCTCAAATGTTGTTTAATTGATACTATAAATGTTAACATAAACTCAATGGCAAAGGAACAGCTATTTGCTGTGTAAGCCAATATCTTCATTATTGCAAGGAACCAAGACACCACCAATGACTTTTCTCATGAGTAAACAGCAATGGTTCATTGAAAACCTGCAGAAAAAAAAAAGTACTTGGAGAAACTACTACAACATTATATTAAATGGGAGCAAGTGGAGTTAGTCTGGCAACAGCTACAGTCTGCAAGGCAAGAACGGGGCAAGCCTCGAACAATCCATTCCACATATTAATAAAAATGTTTAAAAACACTGTTTTCTGTGGAATAACAGAATAGTTCTACAAAGCTGATTTCTATCTTTGTTTCTAAAAAGCAGACTGAGAGATTAAGACAAAATCATGGCACAGAGTCCATCATGGTGGAAAAAATGAGATTTGAACAGAGGAAGCCTTTCAGATTACACTCCAACTGACAATCTACACCTACTGGAATGTCACTGAAAAACAGTGACAGCAGATGACCATGCAAAAGCAAGATCTAGCAAAAAAATACATCCTAGATTTTATGTTTCTGATCTCAGAGTTCTAACCCTCCACCAATTGCCATCTTTAACACTCTACATCACTCTTCTAACAGAGATTCCAGGAACCTACGTTAAGTTTTGAAATTGGGCTTCGGTTTAGTTTTGTGGGAAAGCTTTATGTAGCAGGGCTCAGGCTTCCCCTAGGAGGGGATGAGACATGCTCCTTCACATTACCAAAGATGTGCTTCACTGGCCCATTTGGTCTGCTAGAAGCAGGAAGAGTGAGCTGAGAATGTCAGGGATGTGCTCCCAAGTGCATGATCAAGGGGAAGACATGTGAACTCCAAGAAAGAGTAGAAAGAGAGAGAGAGCAATCTGGTGATACATCTCACCCATCTTTAAGAACCTCTGCAGAAGTAAGCCTATATCCATTTGGGGGACTAATCCAGTGCAAAGGCTGTCAAGACGGCACGCATCTCCGAGTGATTCTGGAACAGGAGCAAGCAAGGCTGTTGCTTTGTAAGGCTGTAAGGTCTGTGATACCATTAATATTTTTTTGTTTGCTTCTGTCCGTATAAAAAAGACATTCTCACAACTCACATTTATAGATAGCCTTCATAGCCAGATATTTTGGCTAGCTACAGTTACCCTCCATAGCTGCTTGTTTGCAAAAATAATTTGATGCATATTGTTTAAGAACTTAAGGTCCCCTGTGACGAAAACATTCCTCACAAGCTAGTTGTCTATTATTCAATGCAGAAGCTTCTGGGCCTTATTAGTGTTATTATTTGTATTTCAGAGAGCACCACAGAGACTTGAGAACAGTTGTTCTTTGGCTGGAAGAATGGGTTTCCCCACGAAGATTTGCTTCAGGGACATTAAAATCGAAAGTGGAAACGCCACAGCACAAAGCACACGAAGTGGCATTCTGACATGATTATGGGGGAGTATAAATTACAGCCACACTAGTACTAAGTACTAAGTAATAAATATCAGCACAAATATTTGTCTATTCCAGCTGCAGATTTTAACAGAGATTTAGTCACATAAGTTCCTAATAGTACCAAAGCATTTGTTCTAAGAATATGGATTTTCATATTTGTGCTGTTATGAGCGGTATTAATTCTTCATTTGGAGTACATTTGTCTTCATCATTCAGAGTATCCCTTTTCATTAGCAGTGGCAATTCAGTCAGAAACATGCTGTATTCATTTCACTGATTGTGATCTAAACTACCCTCTTGGATGAGAAATGCAAAATACATTTATTCTGCTTTAATTGGACCTCTAGCAAATCCCTGGCAAATGGCAATTTTGAGAAGAAGACGAGAAAGCTATTTCCTTTAGTCTCTCCCTACTGTGATAGAAGGATGACAGAGGAGCTAGGAGTTAATAGGAAACATTAACCAAAATTTGCCCTTGTAGCAGCCAGCAGTTCAGCTGCTGTTTCATATTTCTTCCATGACATCACACACACTTCCAGACTTTAACATTTGTCCGTGGCCTTCAGGGAGTGCACACCACGGTAATAAGATGAACTGCTTTTAAAAGATTGTGCTAATACCATCAGGGCTGACACAGCACTGATGTCAGTGGAGGTAAGGGAGAGTGCTGAACTCCTCACCTCTGTTCCTATCACAGGGAGGATGAAAAATGTGCACCCTGATGCTGCCGGTGTTGTAAGCTGTCTCCAGCTGACTACAACCAGCAATCAGGCTCAAAAGCTGGGGAGTGCCAGGCCCCCGACATCCACAGTGCTCGAAGTTTGAGTACCATGATAGAGGAATAGCAATGGGGCCTGCTGGGGCAGGGGGAAGAAGGGATGCTGGAATCTTTCCTTAACTCTTTCCCAGGAAACCTAGATCTGACCGTTGGCTTAGAAATGCTCACCTGGGATACAGGCACATTGCAACGTTATTAAACTGCATTGGACCACCAGAGTGGACCTTTACGGTCTGGATGGCCACTGGCAGGTTGGAGAGACACCTAATTTCTCAGCCACAACATTCTTTGTCCTAAAAAAAAGGACAGTAGCTGATGAGAAAAGCAGTGACTAAGGCATCACTGAGATATAAATTCCTTCCCAGGCCTGCCCTTTGCCTGCCCGCTGACTCCGGATGAGTCACCATCGTTTATCCTCTTTCTCTTCCATGCTCCATCTATTCAGTGCAAACCTCTTAGGGCAGGAGTGCCTTCTTAACTGGGTTTGTCTAACACCAAAGATGACTGAGTTCTGAGTGCAACTGCAGTGTATAAATAGTAAGGAGGAGGCCAGCTGGCTGCAGAGTGTAAAAGGCTTGTGCTCTGCATTTTTTTGGCCTTTCCAAATTGTGTAGACTTAAAAATATCTAAAGGAAAGAATCCAGAGGCAAAGGAGGAGGGCATGAGGAGGAGGAAGGGAGAGAAACCATGTACTATAGCTTATGATAAATCACTTGGCAATTCATCATGTGGCTTCTTTGAGATAAAAAGCCAATATAAAGAAATCAAGAGCAATTATGTCCCAGCCTATGAAATAGCTTGGGCTACACTCAAGCCTTCATTTTTCAGCTTATGAAATGTCTTGGGCTGTGCTCAAGCCTTCACTTTTGATTCTATATGTTTTTCACTTTGTGTGTTTTGTCTCTTCTGTGAATAATGGAGTTGATCATCATTATTAGTTATTATTTTCATTATTATACTCTTTTCATTATTATACTCTTGAAGGTACAGGATATGGCTGAAAAGTGACCAGACTGCAGTTGTAGAATATATTGGGTTTTAAGGAGCTTTTTTATGTGCCTAATGAAGATATAATTGGAATAAGAGGACTGAAAGCTGAAACTTAAAAATCCAGCCTGGAATTTATTTTTTTTTTAAACAACAGCTGCAGGAATTTCTGCTGAAGCCAAAAGAAATAGCTGATAACTCTCTCTCTGGACTTTTCAGACCAATCTGAGTGTGTTTCCCAACAGCCCAGTGGCCTTGATGACTTTCAGCATAGCAGGACAGAATATTGCTATCTTGGTCTGTGTTGCAGCAAAGGTCAGACCAACAGGGATCCTTTCGGGGCTTAAAAATAAAATACACACAGTGAAAGAAGCTCCAAGCCTGGGGACCAGGGAGTCTAAGAGAGCTGTTGCAAAAACGTAGGCCTCTTTTAGGGGTTGCAGTGAGGAAAACACATTCCATTTAGTAATAAGGAGAGCATTCTGTTCGTAGAGGCGAGTGTGACAACATGGAGAGGCAACAGAAGAAAATGGATCCTGCCTTGACAAAAAGAGCAAACAGCTGCCCACAGGGTGTTAATGTAGTTGGACGTACCTCTGCACCAGTCCTCCTCCTGGAGGGCTCTGCAAACAGGACAAAGGGGAGCTCGCTGCCTTGCAGAGCTCACGGGGTAAATGTAAGATGAAAGGTAACGGCAGGCAAAGAAAATACAAGGAAACCAGTACACACTGCTGGTCAAAGTGGTAAGGCCACTGGTTTCAGGAGAGGAGGGACCTAAGCCCTGCTTACACAGCTAACGGGGATTTTAGGGAGGGATTTCAAAGGAGGATCGTAACAGAGTAGTTTCAGAGGTGTTTGTGGGGTTTTCCTACCTAATGCAGGGGGAGACTTCAGGGAAGGCACAGAGGAGTTCGCTCAAAAGCATAAAGCAAGCAACTGAGGTGATGCCAAGGCCCGACTGAGATCAGGAAGATGGAAAAGGTGAGGAAAAGAGGGAAAAAGATGTAGGCTATGAAACACTTTCAACTAGCTTCTCCTAGATGTACTGCAGACCACTGAACAGCATAAACATTTGAAGATGTAATGGATAACATGAACAGCAGTGGTTTGAATGGACGGGAGAGGAGAAAGGAAAGATGCCCACGGTATGGCAAAGGGGCAGGTAGATGATGCTCCCATGGTGATGAAGCCAAGAGATGGGGCAGGCAAGAGGGCAGAATCGGGTCCAGATTCGTGGCCACAGTGAGACTACACGTGCACAAAAAAGGTGCAAGAGACAGGCTGAGATGTTAGGCAGGAGACTGATCGTGGTGCAGTCTTTGTGCACAGGATTGATTCTCAAAACAGCTGACAGGACAGATGTGCTCTTTTTGATGTTTTTGTAATACAGGTTTCTGGAGTCCTGCAGCCAGCCAGCTGATCCAGCCTCTGCCAGCCATAGGTGGGCCATTGCCTCATCACAGCAAGCAAATGCAACTCTATTGATTTAAAGATGTATGAGTCTCCTGCTAGAAAATCATTGTATTCAACGGTTTCTTCATCGCATTTAATCATGGGAGTAGGTTTTCCATTATAATCAAATGACATTTTTTTCTTTTCTAAGAGACAGACGGAGAAGCACATAACAAATGCATGGAGGGAGGCATTTTTAAACAAGTCTGCACAACGGAAGCAAACTTTAATGACAAGAAAGGTCAGTCTGGCAGGTTCTTTTCACACACAGGTGGGCAGACCAGAACTTTCCAACTGCCAAACTGTTACTATAGTAGTGCTCAGGACCAAATGAAACCTACCTTTGCTCTACCCTTCCACAAGGCTTATTATCCCAGACAGAAATACAGCCTCTCTTCTCAGAGCAGCCAGATTGTTTCTCTGTTCTCCTGTTCTCACAAATCTTAAACTCCCAGTTGTGCATCCAGAGGGGTGGAGCATGGCCTTAAAACATGATGGCTGGTGATGTGAGAGACAGAGACTCAAAACTCCTCACCTCAGGGAAAGGTTAATTTCCTGGGTATGGGGTACTCTCTTCTTCACTGTCATGGGTTTGAACATCTGTGGTTTGTCAGCCATATGGAGCATGGCAGAGGGCACCTGCAAGTATAGCACCAGGGGCCAGAAGCTCTCCAGGATGGAATTGGACACTGGTGGCCAAATCTGAATGTCAAGGGATCTTGAAGGTGACATGAACACCAACCTGATCTGAATGGGTGACAGGAGGGATGTGCAACATTCATGTTTATATAGACAGGGAACTCTGGGGGTGTCCAAAGAGACAGGTAGACAATGGACAATAAGGAGGATATCAAGACAATTGCCATTTTGAATTTGGAGCTGTTGGCATCCAAATTCTGCAGAACATTAGTCTAAATTCAGTCTTAATTTAGGTGACTTCAACCTTGCCTTCCTTGCAATTACGTGAAATTGAATTGTGTTCTGCACTCACTTCTGCAGTAAACTCTTCAGGGACACCTAGGTCTTAGGATGGTATCAAAACACATTTATCATCCCCCTATATTTTCATTAGTTTGGGGAACTGTGCCTTCCTAACCTGATACACTGCTACCATTAGTCCTGACACAGAAACACCTGATCTGACAGAAGGTCCTTTCCCTATCTTCTTCAATATTCTTTTTATGACATTCCTAGAGCTTGTACTTATTCTAAGTTTGGAAGATAATCATTTGAATCAGTTCTTTCTTAGCCTGTTGTTATTATTTTTCAGATTTATCTCTCAGGGTAATCATGGCAAAGAACCTCATTCTTCATCAAATCTGTTTCCTTTTCTCCCTCTGGTCCTCCAAAACTGTAATTGGATTGTTGTATAAGTCTAGTGAAAATAGCATTTTCCATTTTCAAACTTCAAAAGTCTTCACAAGTATTTATTGATTGCCATTTCTTATGAATCCTCTTTGAAGCAGGGCAGGTCTGTTACATCTGTTTAACCAATGGATAGACAAGCCTTGGGGGTCCACATAGAGCTTGAATGACATACTAGCATTGATATTTTGATTGAATTCCTTCTTTCATTTCAATCTGATAGGAAACTTCATGTTTCCATCCCAAACCTGGGTCTGGAGTCCACAGCCCGTGAGTTCTACTACCACTCAGTGTTGGCTCAGCACATTGCAGCACGGAGCAGACACTGCACAAGCTGGGGCAGAGTGCTGTGGTCTTCCTTGGATCTGCCCACGCTCTCACAGAGGTGTCAGCAAACTGCTACTGGGAAGGTTTCCTGGACCCTGCTGGCTCTCAAGATGTGCCTGGGATAGTCTGCAAAAGGTGGCACAGGCCACAAAATTTACAAGAACACCCACAACCGAAATAAATTGGTGCAGTCACATCCCTCTGTGCTCCCATGCAGTGAGAGACTGAGGACCTGAGATGACACCTCTCCATTTGATCTCCCTCACCTCCTCCAATTTAATGACTTTTATACACCACATACTTGTTCAGGAACATTCAAAGGGCAATGAAATAATTTGGCCCTTCCACAACTGAAATAATTTTTCAGAATGACTTGAAATGCTTTTTTTTGGAACCATTTTGGCACCAAACTGTGTTTCCCTACCAGACGTGCAGCACTGAAGGGGATCCACCAGTCTTCTCCACCAGGAACATTCCCTGGATGGACGCACACACCTACCAGCGGTGTATTCTGTTATCATTTTTTCCCTTTGTGAAATAAATTAAGCTCTTTTGGATTCCTCCAATAAAATAAACTGCTGGGTTACTATTTCCTCTACCTGCTTCAGTTCCTATTTCTTTTTCTCAGGCATGGGAGACCAGAATTCCCATGCTATTCCAGAGACAGTCTTACAGCCTGGCATTTCTTTATCTCCATTAAAAACACCTAGCCTGATAATCCTAATCTTGGAAGTACATTTGAATGGATAGTTAGGTGTGTCTCCTCTATTTCATATCATGGTCTCCCATGCTGCAACCAAAATTCCAGGTTTCAAGGCCTGCGTGACTTGCATTTAATTCTGACACATTTTAGGCCACCTCTACCCTGTGGTCATCTAACTCTTCCTAAATTATATTCTTAGCATGCTCTGAGATGAAAGTTCTGCCTTATTTTTCTCATAAGTAATTTTCTTAAGTTTACTCCTGCTTTTTCCGTAGAGGTTGTTAATGCATGCTTTTACATACCAGTTTCCAAAGACAGACACCTTTTTTCTTCTGTGATAATTTAATCCTCACCACAACCTATTCTAAATTTTCTTTTAATTTCATTCCTACTCAGTTCACAGTTCTTTACTGATATTCAGTTTATTTATCTTAAGTAATAATTTCTTACGTGTCAAGAGAAGAATGCGTTGATGATTTATTTAGAGAATCTCATATTTTATCAAAGAAGACTTCAGATTATTCTGGGGAACCTGTTTTTGACAAAGCCTTGCAGCACATTCATTCACTTCTCTGTACGTCTATATTTTCCTTAAAAATGTCTTCTAAAGTCTTAGATAGAACTGCCATCAAACTAATTGGGTTTTAATTAGCCAGCTCTTTTTTTTTTTTCCACCCACTTCAATAAATCTACTCCAATCTTCTGATTTGACAAGATCTCTCATGAGATCCAGGGATATGAAGAGAAGTTGTACAGAGGAAAAATATGTATTGCAATATCACAGGTCAGCTATTTCTCATGAGGCCACTGAAATCCACAGGGCTGATGAACGTGGACTTGCGAATTCAGAGTCAGATATTAAAGCCCTGTCCTTAAAGCCACCTTTTTCACAAGATTTGGCACTTCAGGCCAGGGTGATTTAAAACCCTGCCACCCCCAAACGTCCCTGCCAGATTACTGATTAGGTGTGGGGCTGATTTCACTATTGCCAGTAAACGTAAACCACTATCAATCTCAGTTTACATTAAAATATCAAGCTATAAACCGTGCAGGCTGACAACTTAGATTCACAATCATCTCTGATTTAGCTGCAACAATTGAAGAGTTTATCTTCCAGGCTGGTAACCTCTTCAGCCGCTGCAGGTAAATCCAATGTGAATCAGAGTCTGAATTGCCCTTGTTTTCCCAATTACCCAGCTATCAATGTGTAAAGAGTCCTGAGAGTCACGCTGCAAATCCCTGCCCTCTACTCCAGAGGTCTAAGTCTTATCAGAAAAGACACGATTCAAACTACCATGGGTAGATTTCAGCTATTCCAATCGTCTCATCGAGCAGTGACAATATAAGAAAGAAAAAATGAATAAGAATTTAATCAGATTACTGTATTCCAAGGTCTAGGAAAGAAATGCACTGAGAAATAGATCCCTACTGTTCATATTCTAGGGAAAAATTCTGACTAGTTGTTGTTGCAGTTAGTGTTTCTGTCAGCAGCTACATCCCTGACAGGCTGAGGGATGGGAGAGCTGCTGCTCCACAATTAGAGTGTGCCTGGAGGAGCAAGCCTGGGTAGGAGCAGAGAGCTTCCTGCCTGCTGCTGAGTGATGGGATTAGCTCACATCTGAGCACAGACATGATCGTGACACGCAGGAGCCCTTTGAAAATGGTTTGGACTGAGAGGGAATAAGGGTCTATTGCCGTAGCTGAGATTTGAAATGGCAGGTGCCACAAGGGCAGCTGACAGGCAGAGAGAGAAGGATGTCGTGGGACATGCTGGCTGCCTACGGTGACAAATACATATTCCTGGGTCTCGGAGTCAAGCGTTACACATCACCCTGCACTCCTGCTAGCAAACCACGGTTAGTCCCCAAAATAAGGTGGCTGCACACAAACCACTTTGGGGAATGATCCCTGGATCATGCCAGCTGTTGAATTTCATCCAGGGGCTGCTGGGGAGTGCACAAGTTGGAACAGGACAAATTCTGGACAGGCAACAGTCTAGGGATTTACCAGCACATCAAGCCACATTTCTGTGCCCAGGAATATGCTGGGAATTACAGAGGCAGCCTTGGTATGCAAATGGATGGAGAACTGGAGAACAGGTAGGGCAGGAATGGTGATGGAAAGGTCTGTGGAAAGGCTCACTAGCATCCAACCCTCATGATAAGGTTAAAAAGTCACCAATAGGGCTGACAACTCTACGCACATGAATTAGAGCACCTGGTCCATCGTGCAACAGAGAAGTCATGGGAAAGAGAAGACTAGAAAGTGAGGACTGGTGATGTGCTTTGCTCCCTCCCAAGTGCCAGCATGGCCAGGCTGGATGGGGCACAGATGGTCTGTCCATCCACATCCACCCACTCTGCTGGGCTGGAGCAAGGTCTTTGGGGCGCACCTCTCATATTCATGTATATTGGGTAATATCTACCACATTTTGACTGAATTTCACCTAAAATGTGCTGTTTATCCACTGAGCTTCCTCACCTTTGTATTAGTTTGGTCCCTTTAATAAATTCCTCCTGAGAAAAACAAAAGGCAGTGTTTCATCATTCATGTGTCATATGTGACTTTCAAAAACGACCTTGCAGGCAGAGATTTTTAATTTCACCTGGTTAAAGAAGCCTTTAAATAGGAGTCAGCAGAACTTCTGTCATGCACAGCCCTTGCACACCCAAGAGCAACCTCTATGAAAGGTAATGGAAGAGAAGGAGAGTCACCTACAAGATTCTGCAGTGGATTTTTAAAAAGGCAAAAACAGGTGCATTTATAAATGCAAAAAATGTATGCATCCAGATATAGGCCAAATATTTTTTTTTGGCTGACAGTAAAAATAAACAATTTCATCTTTCAAGTGACAAATGATTTCTTATTTGGCAGAGTTGATTAAATTTGTTTTGTGGCTAGAAAAAAAAATGTGCTGCAGTTCACTGATACAGAAACAATTAAAATAGATTGGTTTTGCTGATGCATTTTCAGACATGAACTAATTATCCCTTTATGAAATCACATCTGTAAAAGGATAATTGATTTGAATGAATACAATATTTCATAGAGACATGAATGAGTACAGCACCTATTTTACCTCCACAGCGTTTTCTTATAGTCTTCAAAAGCTTAATTGTTAATAGTGACTGCTTTACTTCTTGCTTGTTTTTATTTTATACATAAGCATGCATTAATGTATACATTTCCCTCATGGATATATATTAAGACATAAAATCAATAAATTAACTTGGAGCACTGCAGAGGAGCCATGGTTTACTTAAATGACACAATGGTTTCTAGACCTTCTGTTAAATTTTGTTGCTTCCACTGGCTGTCCCCAAGAGTTTATACAACATGAAGCAACTCTTTCATGAAACTCTTTCCAAAAAAATTTCTTTCTTTTTCTTTTTTTTTTTTTCTTTTTTTTTTTGGCAGGTGTTATAGGAGACATTTCTCCTATTTCTTTTGCCTAATGGATGCTCTGCCTGGAGAACAGGATTGTATACGGTGGCACATTTCCTGCTGGCCCTTGCAAATGCTTTGACATGCAGAAATAGGATCTACATTGGCATCCAAAAGTCTGAGATAAAGTGGAATAATGCCAGACAAGGGCTACAATCCAATAGGAAAATTTCAAGGTGTGACATGGGAAAAACAGCTAAAGGAATTTATAGCATATGGTACAGAGAACAACCACCTGAGAGATACAGTGATATTATTCAGGGAATGTGTTAAAGTAAGGTCAGTAAAAGTGGAAATTTAAGTGTGCTTCTTGGAAGCGATCAGTGGTATTTAGTTGTCAGGTCAATTAGCTAGTGGAATAGCTTATATAGGGCAGCAATAACTTGGAACAACTGAGGAGGAGGGCTGGTTTGTACTTACCCATCACGAAGGACTGAGAGTCATCCCTGCTGCATCTGTGAGAAGGGCAAAGGTGTTTCTCTGACAAATGAGATGAGATTTTTCCAGTATGTGTCTCTGTATCTCACAGCACCTTGGTGTCCTTACTCCTGGAGAAACATCACCTGCTGTACTCTGAGCCAGTGAGGTCCCACACTGGAGAATCCAAAGCGGGCATGGTGAAGAAAAGGTCAGCAACGCAGCTGGGTTGCTGTGCAAAAGCAAACCGGTTTGTTCAAGCTGTCAGGACAAAAGGAAGAAAGATTTTATTAAAAATTACTTCAATTTTTTTAGTTCCAGAGGGGAGAACTAGGTTAATGCAGGATAAACAAACTGGGGGTGAATACATTGAGATAGAAACCAGGAAAAAGTTTCCAAATCTCTGAGCAATGAAAGCCTGGCTCACGCACAGTAAACATCAATATCAAGAACAAAGTTTTGAGATGGATCCCGATCAGCAGAGTACAAGGCTAAGGAACTGTGTGTACCTCTGTGGGATGTAGAGTCTCAAGATCCTTCTAGTCCTGTATTCCAGGTAAAGTAACATAATGCGGCCTGATCTTCCAGGGTACCAAAGCACAGTGACCAACGAGTCAGGAAATTGTCTTTACTTGTGACTGACCTGAAAAATACACAGGAATTAAGCATCTATTTAATGATTGGACTGAATTAGAGCTTTAACAAGCACTGCAGGCTAATGTATTTAATTAACAGGAACTAATTTTCATGATGTGAAATTGCATTGTTAATAGAAAAAAAATCACCATGAAGCAAATTGAAAAAACAGCATAAACTGAATTTGAGGCTATAATAATAGCATAAATGATGCAGTACTGCTTTTATTGTTCATAGCAGAAAGTTGGTGGTGATTTCTCATAACTAACAGAAAAACAGATTTTATATCATCCAAATGTGAAACTTAAAAATAGGTAGAGTGTATCATGTGCTGTGTGTTTATTCTGGTTGAAAGTTGTATTGATTTTGTGTTAACCCCTGCTTTTAAGTGTATACTAATAAATATGTGTGCCATTTCCATGCTGTCAAAACACTGTGCTTTTACCAAATAGGAGGGAGGTCTATTAAGGTCTACTACCACAGTACCAGCCTTTTAAAGGTCCGTGAATATCTAATTGCCAAGGATTTTGCTGGAAGTAGAATCATCAGTGCCTTCTCTCAGAAACAGCTTAACAAAACGGCAACAAAAAGAAAACCAAGAAAAGTTGGGGTGTAATTAAAGAGGAAGGACATTCTGTCCATTCTCAAAGCACAAATTCCAGTAACCTAAAGAGTTATTAATGGAACCAGCGTGATGATGATCAAAAGAGAAGCTTGAAAGAAGTAAAGATTTTCAATATCATGCTGTTTTCATGGCCGCAGGCCTACAGCCAACATAGTTATTTCTTATGAGTAAGGGCAAAGCCAGGTTAAAGCAATTAATTTTTTATGGAGAATTTGCTTTCAATTTTGGATGTGCAACAAAAACCGGTTTGCATTTCGCATTATTTAACAGGTGGGAGCAGAAAACTTGGTTTGGTTAAATTATTTGAACTACTTAGATATTCTTTCATGATGAAGTCATTGAAGTAAATTCTAAACAGCTACATGCCGTTAATCTTTAACACTGAGTTTCCATAATTTACTTGAAAAATTTGATTTATATCTGCCCCACAGCACCGTGTTGTCTCTTGGGTGTAGTGGATTGGAAATGCGAATTCTCTTAGTGCTGCCATTTTTCAGCAGAGAAGCCCTAGAAGAGATTAGACAGAGAGGGAAAGAGTCGCCAGAAACTTTGTATTTTGACAGCAAATGAAAGGAGAAAAATGAAAGAAACAAATGAGAACTCAGTTGTGGAGACAAGCAGCGCCAGCACGATCGGCAACAGACAAATCTAGTGTGGGGCACAGAGGGGTTTCCCAAACTGGGAGAACCTCAGGGGAGTGGAGAGACCCACCAGAAGCCCACAGCTCACATGACAGAGGCTGAGGAGACCTGGGTGGTGCCAGGAGCAACGGTGGCCAAGCTGTTCATATAGTAAAGAAATCCCTGTGGAGCACCACAATCAGGGTGGGCAAATAGGGGCATGGAGTGGCAGTTTGTGTGGAAAGGCACGCAGGATGGGTGCTGTAACTCTGCCAGCTCCACCAGGGACCAATGGTATCTACCCCTGAGTTAGCAGGGCTCATTGAAAGAGCTTTAAACTAGATTTGAAGGGGGAAAGGGATAAAACCAGGCTTGATAGAGATAAGCCTGGGTGCATCAAACCGATGTTTGAAGGACAGTGTGCTAGCGAGGTCTCAGTGAGGGTAGGAGATGGAGATCCACGTGGTAGCAAAGACATAAGGGTTGTCGATATCTTAGAAACTACAGAAGTACCTGAGAACAGTCTCAGAGGAACTAGAGCTTCTCCCACAATAAAGTTGGTGGGACCAACAGCCCAGCTGAAGTGAATCTACACCAATGCACACAGGATGGGTAACAAACAGAAGGAGCTGGAAGCCATTGTGCAGCTGGAAAACTATGAAAGAGTTGCCATCACAGAAACACAGTGGGATGACTTGCACAGCTGGAGTGCTGCAGGGGATGGCTATAAACTCTTCAGAAGTGATAGGCAAGGAAGGAGAGGTGGCTGGGTAGCCCTGTGTGCTAAAGAGTGTTTTGACTCTCTAGAGCTTGACAATGGGGATGAAAGGGTTGAGTGTTGATGGCTAAGAATCAGGGAAAAGGCCAACGAGGCAGATATCATGGTGGGAGCCTGTTATAGACCACCCAACCAGGATGAAAATGCAGATGAAATACTCTATTAGTAGCTGTGAGAAGTGTTACAATCACTAGCCCTTGTTCTCATGGAGGACTTCGACTTATCAGATGTCTACTAGAAATTCAATGCGGTGGAGAGGAAAGAGTCTATCTAGGAGGATCCTGGAGTATGTGGAAAATAACTTCCTGACACAGCTGGTGAGTGAGCCAACTAGGGAAGGTGCCCTGCTGACCTCTTGTTTGCCCCAGAAAAGGACTTGTGGGTGATGTTAGGGTTGGAGGCTGTCTTGGTCACAGTGACCATGAAAGGATAGGTTTTGATTCTCGTAGAAGGAAGGGAATTTGCATTTCCAGAGACCAGACTTGACATGGACCGGTTGGAGTGGGTCCAGAGGAAGACCACAAAAACAACCATAGGGCTGGAACTCCTCTCCTGTGAGAGCAGGCTGAGAGAGCTCCAGGGAGTCCTTATTGCAACAGGTACATACAACTGGCCTTTGACTGTACCACATAGCCATAGAGTTATGTGAGATGTTCACCCCACCACCAGCTGCTGGTACAGAACGATGTGGTACATCCCACACACCACGCAGATGCTTAGACATGCTCAGGCATCCCAAATGCCACTCTGTGTTTAAACAATTCATTTTAGCCTTTGATATGGTCAATACAGTTTGGCCTTATGAGACTAATCTTGGGGCCTGATGGTGGTCAGTGGAGAGAATTTGTAAAGGGTACATGAACAACCAACAGACTGTGAAGGTCACAAGCATTCCCAGTCCTGAAAAGAAGGATTACAGAGAACCTGGCAAAAATACAGGCCTTTCAGCTTGGCTTAAATCCACGATGAAGTTCTGGATCAAATCATCAGATCAGCTGTGTGTAAGAAGAAGATAAGAAGGAGTTAGGTAAGAAAAATACCAATGTGCCAAGAATTAAATCATGACTGAACCTATCTAATTATCTTCCAAAACTAGACACAAGTTCACATGACAGCAATGAAGTTTTGGCTATCATGCAATTTAATTGGCAGGGGCTTTGACACTATTTTCTAAGATATTATAAATAAGAAATTGCACATTCTAGACAAAATCATGCATAGTAGGTGCAAAAAAAGTAGGACACCATACCTGGTTTCACACTAGCATTGTTCATACTGTTGGTCTGGACTTTAACCAGTAGTTTGTTGCCAATTTGGGAAAAATGCATCGGGTGGGGTGCCATCCTTCTACTCAGTGTTTAACAGCGAGTCGTTAATGAATTTTCAAATGGCATGAAGGCACTGCTGAGCCTCTTTGAGAACAAAGTCAAATTCTCAGATGATCTTGACATCTGAAATATGCAGGGTGAAACTCAATATGAAAGCATGCAGGGTAGGAAAAAATCCACTGTACAAACACACAATATGGACTAACTCCCCAGGCAGTAGCTATTCAGAAAAGGAGATGGGGGATATAGTGAGTCACAAGTTGGAGCTGAGTCAACAATGTCCTGATGTGCGAAAAAGCAAGAATGATCCTGGGATGTGTGAAAAGCAGCATGCAGCCTACTGAAGATGTGAAGCTGCAGACCTTGCTGTAGACATTGATTAGTGTTTGTAATCATATAAAGGTTTTGCTGACGCAGTAGTGAGAGCAGGTCTCACAGGAGATGTGATTGTAGTTGAACTGTTTGCCTAAGACAACGCTAAGGAAGGGTGGAGGTTGTCACAAAGTGAACAGTCCTGTAAAACAGGGTAAGGGAGACAAATTTATTAAACACGGGGTGTGTGGCATCCTTTGCCAGGACTAGAATGTGCACTTTTCTAGATTATACAAAGTAACATAGTATTGTTTTGACCACGGTATAATATTAGGTTATATGATAAAAGGCTCATTTGCACATCCCAGAGGAGCCCAGAGGCACAAGGGCACTGGGAGAGCCCTGACACCCCAGCCAGAGACACAAACTGCTGTCCCAGCCCCTGCCCTGGGACTGTGCAACTGGCTGAGTGGGAGTTTGGTGGCTCTCCAAGGTGAACCCACCTGTATTGGGTTTGTGTGGCAAGGTTTTGGTAGTGGGGAGGCTACTGGGGTGGCTTCTGTGAGAAGATGCCAGTTCAGGTGAGAACACTGCCTGTGAGAACTGTGAAGCCCATAGTGCTCAGATGTCTACAAACAGGTTGGCTCATCATCTGCCAGGATGCCTTGGCTAAAGCTGATCTTGTCTTTGGTGAGTCAAAATTCATTATAAAGCTTATAAGATTCGCAGTCACTGAGAGATTGCAGTAAGGACAGACAACAATTCCCTCCAACAGTTTTCACAGAAAATGATGATACAAAACCAATCATGTAAAGAGTGTGGATGGACTCCTCCTGATGGAAAACATTCTTAATTACATCTGGTTTCAGACCTACATGAGGCAGGCTCCTTCCTTTGCCAAAAGCGTTTGAGAGCTGTAATAAATTAAAGTAGAAGTCTCCAAAGTTTAAACCACACAATCTACAAAACCATATTTCACGTACATCAAGCACTTTTCCAAATCAATGACAACCATCTAAAGTAGACAAGAGATCATTATAGAACTCACTAACAAATGCAATGGATTTATTAGCTCAAAAGCACACTGATATGGAAATCATGTTTGATGTGGCATAATATATTCTACCAATTTCATTTCTGAAGAAATATATTATTTAAGCTCCAATTTCTAAATACAAAAAAGAAAATATGTGATAATAGATGTAGACCAGCAAGAAATGTATATAAGGAAGTCTGGCTTTTCTAGGACTGGAAAGGCCTATCAGAAGATGCAGTAATTGCTAGGGCAGCAGATCTTAATCCCAACAAAGAAAGGTCCTTTCTTTAAACAGTATTTTCCACATGTAAAAAATAAAGACCTACTTCTGTCTCTTTTTTAAGTTTGTATATCAGAAGCAGAAAATGTTCAGTATCAGCCTCAAGTGAAGTTATAGATTCAGCTCTAGAGACAGAAGTTTTAGTAAAATATCATTACTGGGGTAGGCAACAGACCATTAAGTGTTTCCAAGGAGTGCCTGTGAAATGGACTGAAGTATTCTGTCCAATATCAAACACTGAAAGGGTCTCTGTAGCAGGGACCAGGATGCAGTCACCTTCCCACTCCATGAAGTAAGGGCTCCTGCTCTTTGTTGTCCCATGTGGCTCGGTGCCTTTAGTTGTGAACCAAATGACTTTTACAGACAATGCCACAACCCAGTGACGGGGATGCCAAGTTCGAGTCTTCTCATCCTGGGGAAGGAATTGAATGGAGGTCTCCCAGACCCTGGACATGCTATGGGAAAGGTAGTCAAGACACAACACTGATTCATCTGAACAGAGATGACAAAACATAGGTATCATCTCTGCAAGGAGACCAAATACTCTGACCACGCAGCAGAACAAGCATAACATGCCACACTGCATCAAGCCCTCGTATTTCCCCTGTTTGCCTCCAGGCTGCTCCCAGTCAGTGTGAAAAAAAACCCTCATCTTCTACCAGAGCATTGTTCACCCCCTGGGAGAGGGAGCCTGCTCCCAGAGATGATTTCCTGTGGAGGCATCAGAGTGATCCCTGTCCCCCAGCTATACAGATCTTAATGGATCTCAAACTATTCTAAAAGAGATTAATCACTGCAGAGGGAGAAAAACCTAGTAGGCAGTTAGTGAGGCTGGGGATGGACCAGAAACTTGGAGACAAAGGAGAAGTATGCCAAATCAGTGGTATTAACACATCCTGAATTGCCCTGTGGAAATACCTGCTTTGAAATTGGGGATGTTACACACATGGGACCATGGGTGACCTTTACCTAAGTGATTCGCCCAGGGCAACATAGGGAGAATGTGGGAGAGCAAGGACCAGCATGGTAGAGTAGAGACCCTCTAAAAAAATCTGTGTTAAACTAGGTCCTTCTTAATTTTGCTCACAAGTTACTTTTATGTTAATATTCTGCTGCAGCCGGGCAAAGCCAGACACAACACAGAGGGTACCGAGTCGCAGGAAATAAACCCTTTTAGCAATGCTTGGCAGCAGGTTAGGATAAGTCAAAGTTCCTCCTCAGTTCTCACCCTCCTAACAGAGAGGAACAGTGGAAATACCAAACAAGACACATAAGCACCAAAAAGTGAGATTTTTAAAGCATCTGTACATTTTTAGTAATCCCAGGTGTTATTAATAGCATCAGTATGGGCGTTTATTTTCCCCACACTGAAACTAGATTTTTAATCCCCTATTGATTGAAGCTGAAGTGTAGGACACACTACAATTTACGTGATTGATTCGCGTACCTTGAGGGAATCAAGTCATCTGTAAACCAAATTTTTTCTTCCCTTACGGGTCCCTGTTAGATAAATGTCTCTGTAAGCAAAATACTTTCTTTAAATTAAGGCCAAGAGGTCAAATACACTGCTAGCAAAAACAGGCAGAATGTTGGTCAAGTCCGAGTGGAAAACTTGACCTGATAAACACATTTCCTTAACTTATGAGAAGGTCAAGTTACTCAAGAAAAATAACTTTTTTTTAGAAAAGAAAAGATACACTTGGCAGCATTCAGAAAGTGATACTCACCTATTTATATATATATTAAGAATGTGGTGGGGGTTTTTTTCCAAAATAGCAGGTTTTGCAAAAGCCCAATCTAGTGTCCTACTCAAATAGGTGGGATGTGCTCTGATTTTCAGAAGATGCCAAGCATTTCCCCTACTGAAACCACTAGTCTTCACTCAGGCATAAAATAAGAAGTTTGACTATCCCAATCACTTCATGAAGGGAAGACAGGAAACCTGTTCAGAAACCGCAGATAAATTACCTTGAGAATAAAGCCTGAAGGAGGAGATGGCCCTGGGTGCGTCTGGTGTATGTGCTCATCTCCTGAAGTATTCTCTTTAAAAGCTTCGTGTCGAAGTTTCGCCAGACTCTTGACAGAGTTTTTGCTACATTCAGCCCAGCAGGGGAAAGTGTGATAACTTAGAAGGATGAAACTCAGAAGTAGTTCTGGTTCATTTGAAATAGCAGCTGCCACGACTAGGTAACAGAAAACAAAGCTCTTTCAGATACTGTCATTGCTATGAATCTCAATGATGCTGTCTCAGGCAGGAACAATAACATTTGATTTTTCTTCTACACATGTCATACGGGGACTAAGTGCCTTGGAGGAGGGAAAGAAACAACAACTCACAGCATTCTTGCAGGTATATAGTTATACGCTGAATGACAAGGCTAAGGAGTTGGGGATACACAACCGGTGAGCTTTCTGATCTACAGCACTCAAAGCCAAGAGCTAAACAACACACCAATGTAAAGTTTTGATCTGGCTTGTGTAAAAATCTAATTTATATTTTCAGATTAAAGTGCAAGTAGGCCAACGTTGCCTGGACCAAGAGTGGACGGCAGCCTGCCCAGTCCCAAGGGACTGGCCTGCTTCTGTCCTGCTACCAATTTACCACCTCGAACTGCCGAAGTGTGCTGTCATATCATAGAGACACCTCGTTGCAAGCTCCACATGAAAGTTGTTGTGAGTAAAAGTTTTGTTATAATAGGCTTCCCCCCACCCCTTTCCTTTTTTATGTATTGTTGATGGCAGAGGTAAAGAGATTCAAGACTCCCCTGTGCGCAGTACCTTCCCAACAGGGTAAATTGTAAGGAAATTATTTTTGGAAGACAACTCTGTAAAAAAAAATAAATGAGTCACCCCTTCATCTTCCTCACAGAGAATGACTTCTACTTACTACACCGTTAGAAAGCCCTTTTGTTAAATTTAGCTACAGAGATGATCTCTCTAGTCACACTGATGTCCTGGTCACTGGGCCAGTGAGTAGAGATGGATGAAGCAGAATTTGGAAAATTCTGTTTCTAAAGCCATGCTGAGTCACTAGAATGAGCCTAGGAATTTAGTTTAAGTCCCTTCTTTTCTTCCTAAGTAAGTTTTCATTTTCCTATGTTCCTGTGCAGCCGCGTCTCAGCTGGATGTAATAGTGCCAACATTTTGAAAGGAAAATTGCTTTCCTTTTCTCACAGTATTTCATGCATAAAGCATCCCCTACAATCAGAAAACGCAACTGCTCAGCCTGTGCAGAGCAGGGGTTACCAAGGCCTCAGGAAACGGCTGGGCTGAGGTCCTCTCTGCTCTTCCAGTCTTAAACAAATCCATGAGCTTTAGTGTCACGACCAGGGACCCACGACTACACCTGCACGGGGCAGGACTGAGAAAAACAAGATGATTATTTCTTGTTGCCTTCTCCAGACTGAGAAGGACTCGTTTAATTTTAAAATCATTTGGAAAAAACCAAACAGTATCTCAAAATGACATCTGAAAATGTGGTGCAATGAAACTAAACTGAAAAAATGAAAAAGTTTCAGGCTTTTTCCATAGTTGGCTGTAGTGTACATTCATTTCTGCTTGTTTGTCAGTCAGAATCATGCAAAGAAACGTTTATTATGTACTACTGAGAATAGTTTATCGTGTCTGTTTAAATAGCTGTGAAAGAGCTTTTTGGATGAGCGTGAAGCTCTATTTATGTTATAGGCAGCATTGCAGTAGCAGAAGAGGTATTTCTATTCACTTTGAGTGGGAGGTGAGGATTTTATTTTTCCTTTAAAAACATGTTTGTACGTAACACTGCTGGAAGGTGCCAGGCAATGCCATAAAAACAAATCCTCTGCTTATCTATCGGCCCATAAACCCACCCAGGCAATATCCCGTGCCCAAGGGTCCACTCCTCCTCGACTTCCAGTCCTGGGGACCAGTGGTGGGAGGGCTGCAGGACATCATCTCCTCCCGCACAGATTGCTCATGCTGCCGCCAGACCATGTGTATCTCACTCATAGAATCATGGAATTGTCTCGGTTGGAAGGGACCTTTCAGATCATGGAGTCCACCCATCAACCTAACACTGACAAAACCATCACTAAACCATGTCCCTCAGCACCATGTCTACACATCCTTTAAATACCTCCAGGGGTGGAAATTCCACCACTTCCCTGGGCTGCCTGTGCCAGTGCGTGATAACCCTTTTGGTGTAGAAATTTTTCCTAATATCCAATCTAAACCTCCTTGGGTACAACTTGAGGCCATTTCTCACCCTGCGAGCTAAAGCCGCTGCCAGCTGCTCTTTTGTTAACACAGATATTTATATCACATTTAACCTCACACGGATTTATCACAGCCCTTCCTTAAACCGGTGTGAAATTTATCCTTGCTGCTCCTAAGGGAAAGTACTCAGAGCCCCGTAAAACAACCCCTCAGAATGACTACCGAGTATGAATTTAATAACAAAACATGGCATCCAGGGATTCACTGTGATCTCCACCAGCGCTGCCGATGCCCTTTTCTGGTTTTCTCATGTTTTGTTACACTGCGGATGGGCTCTGCTGCCTTTTTACGGCCGCACAGCGCAGGAGCTGGGGGGAGATGGGATACGCAAGGTATTTTGTAAGCTGAGGATTAGTAGAGAGGGCCAGGAACAAACAAACAAACACTTGACAGAAAACCAGCATGAACTGGAAGAGAGACACCCAGAGCGTTTCCTTCCACCCAGCAGAGCATGGGCTCACACCCCGAAGGGTCCCCACGGTGTCCTACAAACCACAATTATGGAAATGATGACTCAGAACTTCCCTTTCCCCCTCAGCGCAGCTACACGTCATCTCCAGCATTACGAGAGCACCTCACACACAAAGGAGGTGAAAAAAGGGGCTAATCTTACCCCCTCAAGATTGTTTTCAGGCTGTCAGACCCAAGACGCGTGTCTTTGTGAGGGTGAAATAGAAGGAAGGGAGCAAAGAGCACTTGAGAAAAAATTAAAGGCGAGGACAAGCCCATCACTAATTCAAAGAAATCCTGCAGCCGGGATTTAGAAGAGCACCACTACAAAGTAATAGGTTATAAATTCTTGATTTCTTTAAAAACACTAACGCCAATCATCTCAAGTTTGTTATTTACTGCCTGTGTACACAGCTGCCTTTCAGTTCGAGCACTGAAGGAGAAATTTCTCTGGACAACAGACTGGCAGCGATTAAACTTTAAAATGCAATTCATGACTTGCAAACTCCTATATTTTGTGCGGAGAAAAATTGGTATTCCACTTAAAATTTAACAACAGAGTAGACCCGCTCCTGCCAGTTTGCACAAGGTGACAAACTTTTCAGGGAACCAAAAAAAAAAAAAAAAGAGAGAGAACTTACATTATTGGAAGAGGCTTGGGGGGAGAGAAACTTTAACGCTCGCATTCAGAATTTTATATGGAGGGTTTTGTAAAGGGAGAAAGAGATCGAAAATATTTACTGGGGAAAAAAAAGCATAGAATCTGTTCAGAAGCCAGGCTGTGTGACTCCAACCCCACTTGCTTATTAAATGGAAATAGAAGCAACCAACCCAGAATGTTCCATCTTCTGATTAAAATGAGGGAAGGAGAGGGGAGGGAATTGTTATCGCTGTACTTGCAGCAGAGCATGCTGGCTTTCTTTTTTTCCCCCTCTTTTTTTTTTATTTTTTTTCTTTTGGTAAGTTCACTTTTACAAGTGCACCATTAATAATTCATGCTGCTTCTAAACGGCAGGGCAGCCGCCCGCTTCTTTGTCGCATTTCACAATGGCTGAGTGACAAGGGTGGCTCTGACTCCAGGCTACTATCTTTAACTATCTGCCGGGAGAGACACGGTGCTGTCCTTCCTTTGTCATTCAATCCCTGACACTGCTGTGACAAATGCTGCCGTGCCCTGTCATTCCCTTCACCTTCCCATAACAGAAATCTGCCACTTTTCGGTCTGTGGTCTGCACTCTTGTCCCCCTGAAGAAGAAGCTGTATGTTAATGACACCCAGTGACGGGCACGTCTGCTGCTGCTGGTGGCTTTTCCACCGGTTACATATCTGGGTTGACCACGCTTCAGGAAGCACGGACTTTAAATGCTGCTTTGGGCTCAGCACCCAGCTGAAGCTTGTATGATAATGGTGTCTCCAGGGGGCTGGGGTGGGGGGGAAAAGCCTCTCTTCTTTTAGCAAAAACGATAGGAGGCAATGCCAGATTTTAGGGCAGATAATAAAAGACCACAGATGGAAAGAACTATATGTTTCCCCTAAGGAGATTTTCACCCTGAGCTGGGAGGGTGCGGTGTAACACACAGGACTGCTGGAGCCTTCCCTAAACCTGTCCAGGATAGAATCATAGAATGGTTTGGGTTGGAAGGGAACTTAAGGATCATCGAGTTCCAACCCCCCTGCCATGGGCAGGGACACCTCCCACCAGACCAGGTTGCTCAAAGCTCCATCCAGCCTGGTCTTGAACACCTCCAGGGATGGGACATCCACAGCTGCTCTGGGCAACCTGTTCCAGTGTCTCACCACCCTCACAGTAAAGAATTTATTTCTAATATCTAATCTAAAACTCCTCTCTTTCACCTCATCCTACCAGTACACTCACTCACAAAGACTGCCTCCCCACCGTTCCAGTAGCCCCCTGTAAGGATGGTGCACGCAGGACATGCCGCCTGCCCGACTTCTCTGCTGAAGCATCACAAACTTCTCTGCAGAGGTTCGTAAAGAAGAGAACCCTGTCTCCTTCCTCAGAGGCTTGGAAGCTCTGGGTTTGTTTGTGACGGGCAGGGCAAAATGTTCTGGGGCTCCCTCGGACCCTGACAGCAACTTGCAGCCCCTCTCCCTCCCTGCCTGTGACGGGGAGGGGGCACACACTCGATGCATTCAGACAAAATTGCTCTGTTCACTTAATGTGCAATATCCATTAGAGAGTATCTCAGCACCTGTTCAGGGTGCTGATTCCAGGAAGGGGCTGGCAGCCTTAAGGAGTTTCCTAATTTCCAGCCCTTTGATCTTCCCAAATAAATGGATGCAGGCAAGTGCAAAACAAGGATTAAGTCATCGTAGTTAGAGATGCCAATACCAGCCTATTGAATGCACCGAGCCCTCGGAGCAGGCTGCGGGGCCTTAATGGAGCACATCCAGCATTCAACCACCATACCCTCGGCAAACGTTCACTACATGTTGCTATTATGAACACAGGGGACAAGATGTTACGAGGGCATTCTTTTTTCCCATGGAGACATTGAATGCTGCTTCCTTTATCCTTAGCTACAGCAGCGCTGTTACCAATTACAATCACTAAAGGAGAACAGCTGGCACTTGTTCGAACAGAGCGCTCTCTCCAAAGAAGAGAAGAAGCCGATGGAAAAAGGATCCCCTTTCTTTCACTGGATTTTTGGATCAGAATCAGAGGGACCTGATGGTTTAGAAAGCAGGGTTAGTTTTTTCATTCTGTTCCTTTGTTACTTCTCCATCTCATGTTTGTGACTAGAAGCCATTTTTTCCAATCTATGCACCCAGTGACAGGAGGTTGGGGCAGCATTACCCCCACCATTTTTATAAAATAAGAGCTGTTAATTAAAAAGCTGCACAGCGGGGCTGGAAGTATTAGAAACTAGAAAGGGAGAAAGAATGATGCTGAACAGCAAACAGGGTCAGACTTCTGATGTCCTTTGCACATGATGTTTTTTTCCCATTAGAGTACTTCCACGGCTGTTCCACACGTTTCTCAAAGCTCAATTCATCTTGCGCACAGACTTCACTGAAAGGTAATAAACAACTTCTAGCCAGAGAGTCAATTAACATGTAATCTTTGACATTTTGAATCATCAGCAGCTGCCAGATGGGTTTCTCCTTTATACAGAATGAAACCTATTGCTTGAGTGTTTGAAAATTTGATTTTATGTCATATTTTGCCATATTCTTCTAGACTGCTCTGTCTTCCAGTCCCATGGTGGGAGCGTGCACCGAGTTTGGCCTCTGAATTGTCAACAAAACTCTTTTTGAGCTCAGGGAGTAATGAACTGATCCAACAGTGACTGTGTCGGGAGATCAACATTTCTTTTCCTTTTATCTTGTCCATTTGGGGACTTTGGGTCCATTTTTAGACTTGTAAGGCTGTGACCAGTGAAGAGGAAGCGTGCCCAGGCAGCTGCAGCAGCTGCTGATACCACCCTCCCATAAGAGTTCGCTCTCTTGCTGTACAAACAACTCAGATGCTCCTGAAGCAAGAACTGAACCCGACAGACAACAGCAGCATGATCTGGGATTTTCTCATCTTATCAGAATGCAAATGAGAAGTTCAGCAGCTGCTTCACAAGGCAAAAACCATGGGGAGAGTGTGACAGGGTGGGCAGCTGAGGATCATCACCTCTACATCATTCCCACATTGCCAAGACGCTAGGTCTTTTACTTGCAGCACAGTAACAGTTTGAACAGTTTGGGCAGAATACTTTACAGGTAAAATAGTTTACTGGGCAATGAAAATACCTCAGAATTCAACTTGCAGACTGGTGGATGAGGACTGTAATTTCTCAGGTGCGTAGGAAGCACCTACTATTAAGGACCCCAACTGAGGTTTCAGTTCCTAGAGCTGCAGGAATATTTAATAATGCTAAGTAAATGATTATCGTTGCTCTTTAATTTCATTATGTATAATAAAATGGTATCTGTTTGTTAAGAATATGCATCTATTTAAAAATAGCAGTTGCAAGAAGCTCCATCCTACTCACCTTCCTGTGTTACTGCTGGATCCCCACCGCTCTCAACGTGGCTAAGATTCCATGTAGGTTCAAACAGTTGTAATTATCCGTCCTTGAAAGATTAAAAAGGAACTATGGTTATACATGATTGATTATACGTGATACATTATACAGATTAAACATACACATAAAAACAACACACTAAGTGGTGCAAGAAAAATTGTAGGTGGACTAATCTCTGAATCACCTGTGAAGGCTGAAAAGTTGGGCAATGGCCCTGTTTTACAGAGTTACGTATTTTTGATACCTTGTTTAGAGACATCGAATGATTGCAATAAACTGTCACCTGTACCCAGAAGAAAGGCTAAAAGCATGTTGTAATGATAATTCCAATTATTCTGGGCCACTTGTTAGAAACAGCCACAGCTCTGCAAGTTATTCAGTTCATCTGGACGTCATGCAAAAATATATATCTTTAACATCAAGTGATGTCTGGGCTGTTTTCTCTTAATGCTTCTGGAAGCCAGGTAAGATAATAGCAACGCTCATGAAAGAGTGATCATTGCGTTAATGATGGTCACAGAAGAAAAGCTCAGGCTCAATGAGCTCTGAATTGGAAATGAATTTTGCAAAAAGAGGTAGGGAATAAATGCGAGAATCTGAAACCCAAATCCATGAAGAAGTGATTTACTGCAATTTTCTGTGGACTGTATAACCCTAAAGTACAATGGAATTCAAGCCTTTTAAGAGAGATCTCTGCCACATCAATAGGTTTGGTGCATCGCCACCGCGGAGTGGCTCTACCCGCTGTAATACGCTGCCCCCCCAGCCAGAGGAAATGGCTCACACCTCAGGTTCACGAGATGGTCAATTAAATCAAGCTGATAAAGCAGCTGAACTCAGCCAAAGGACAAATTAAGCGGCTCAGGATGTATCGTTGCCAAGGCAGAAATGTAACACGGGGAGCAGATGCCGAGAAGCTGCAGGACTCGGGGCTGACCAAGGCCAGGGAGCGCTACCAGAAACTAATGGCAATATGGTCCACATGCTGGACAAGAAAGCCGTGCCAGGAAACGTGTGACCCAAATATTGGCATTTATAAAAGTGAAAATGAGAGGGGGAGAAATTATTTAAAGGGTAATCCAGCAGGTGAGAGTTTACCGTCTTTTATGAAGAGTAGATCAATGCAAGAAGGTTCCCAAGGAGAGAAGCAATTAATTGCAGGCGGCGTTGCTGGCGTATGAGCAAAAAGGTCACCAAGGGTCTGGAGCAGGAGCTGAACAGATTGAAGTTTCTATTACACAGTGTTAGATGGAAATGCAGAATAATTACTTTTGCAAGCTTGCAAAGGATTAAACTGATTTAAAGGGGATGAATCTAGCTGCAGCCCGCTGCATCAGCTGTGTGACAGTAATTAATATGCAGATTAGAAAAAAAAACTAAATAGAGTAGTTTACTTTGCATTAAGGCAACATTTTCCTTTCAAAATTTCAGCGACATCTCAGGCCTTAGCACAGATAGATAGAGTGGGAGATGTCTTCCAATTCTCAAAGTTTTTAATGTACTGACTAATTTATTTGCCAGGCTTTGTTTCAATGCCGAACAACTTAATTTGGGATTTAGAATTAAAGTTCTAGTTTTACACTGAAAATTTAAAGTGTTTACACTTTTTAAAACAATGTTCAAGTTACTTACCAATACCCATAATGAAGCTGGGATAGATGTTACTTGCTTCGGTTTGTATTTGTGCTTTGCAGCTACGTAAAGGCCACAGAGAGCACTAAACATGCTTAAATGGTTGAGCTAATTGTTCCCTAAGATTTATATTACAGTGGCGTTCCCAAACCCATCACGCACGAGGGTCCAACTGCTTTATTCAACCTAGAACTGTACGGCCAGAGGTAGATGGTTGTAACAGGGTCCATCAGGAGTCCCAGACGGAGCAAGGTGATGAAAATACTTTGTTTTTCAGTTGGTTTTCTGTTAGGCAGAGTTAATAAGCACACTGTTACACCAGTCATGATGTAAGGCAAGAACCCCTGATACCCATGTTAAGAAAGGAAAAACTAAGACTGGAAGCCCAGGTTGTGTTACATAGTGCTTGACTTTCAAAAACTTCATGATATTCAAAAACTTCAGAGGGCACATAAGGTACTCCTCACTTCTGATGACCAACCCTGGACATCTAGCTCTGTGCAATCTTCAAGAACATCATCCTATGAATTTCCTTTTTAAGATTACTAAAAATTCATTTTCAATCAAAAAAGGAATTGCATCCTTATTTAACTTGTCGCTACCTATTACTAACTAACGAATGATACTGCTTTAACCTCTACTATTTTTATCCTACAAATGACAAAGAAGGATGGCAAGAACAACCCAGAAGGACTGGAACACTTTGCAGTCAGCAGACACCCTTATTATAGATAGCTTTGGAAGTTTTGGGTAACTGAATGTGAGAGAGCGTTACATCCAGGGAGAAGTGCTTAATTAACAGTTGTGCAATTCTGCTAAGAAAATGTACACGCTACTGGTGAAAGTTTTAAACTACCTCTTTTTTCTGGACTGGCTTCTTTGGCACTCACCCCCTGCCTACACCACCATAAAACCAAAATCATCGCAAAGTTGCAATGCTCTGTTTTATGCAAATAAAACTTGACCTTTAGGCACCGAGAAAGAGTTTGGCATCTATTTTTACAGCTGCTTCCTCTCATATTCCATATATTGCACGTGTCGCCCGGCCACCTGTGTGTGCCAGGAGGGCAGCAATTCCTGCCCAGCTCCCACCTCAACCCACCACCCAGTTGGATGCTCACTCAGAGGCGACGAGCTCCTGAGCTCATTGGCATTGGGGAATTAATTCGGTTGTTTGCCTGCCGATGCTTTATAATCTCTACATATGCATAGCTAATTTTGTTTTTAACCACACTAGCTGTTCCTCTCAATCTCTAAAACCTCCTGAGAACTGGGATAATCCCATTGGTTCCCATTTTCATGATACATGCTCCTAACACATGCAATTACTGCATGCAAAATTGCCAGCTCACATCGGCTCAATTATTAGTTTCTAAATCAAGTATTTAACTAGTCCTTCTAAATCACTGGGAGGGTGATTTAAATACAATTTCATATACCCTTGTGGTGTCAGCCTCAGTGAAATGGTTTGTGCTTGCAGTAAATCACACAGTATCCAAGTCTTAGCGCCTTCTGTTTTATAAGCAGGATCTATTGTCTCAGAACAAGTGAAATACTTTAATTCACAGAATCCTTTTAAAATTCTGAGTATGTGGATAAAGCAAACTGCCTCGAACATGGGTTGAAAAATGGACCAACCTAAGCATTCAGCACAACAAAAGAGCAGCAAGGGATCTCAAAAGTGGCAAGGCATATTCTTCTGAATATATAGCACAAGGGAATGAGCATGAATGTCCAATTCAGACAGATCTTGGCTCAACTGGGAAATATGCAATTAAATGACAATCTGGCTTTATGCTGAGCTGTGATGTAGGACATTCTGACATCTAGCGTAGAAACCTTATTGATGCCTCGCAGCACTCAATGCCCTGAAGTCTTTGTGAGCCAAACTTAAGCATAAAATACAGGCAGTAACAGCTGGTGAACTAGGCTGTGAAAGGAGACGAGAAAGTAAAAATCAAAGTTTGTAGCTGAAGACAACACGCTTTCGCTGCTTCGAGGGGTAAGCAGAGGCAACGAAGTCCTGGTGGCTGACACAGAGAATAATAAAAATACTGATTTTTTTGGCTAAACACATTAATATTGTTAAATCACGATAGAAATACTTCTCTTTGGCAACACTACAAACTTGGGCTTTTCAAGAATATCCCTTACACGTGTTACTGAGAGCTGTGTTTATGCTTGTCTTGGTGATACCATAGTATTGGTATCTACTGATGTGTACCACTAGCAAGGCAGTAGCTACATGAGAAAACACACTCATGTTATGCATCTACAGATGTTGAAAGCTGATCCCACCTAGATTCCCATGCTGAAAATACTACCCAAAAATTTAACTGCCTGAAAAAACACGTAACAATTGAAAGCAGGCTGCCATCCTTCTGCCAGTACCTGTCCTTTTGTGCTTCCACTCCCCCTGCCACGCAGATGTTATCAGACTTCAAAAAGCTCCAGGCTCTCACGTGTTCCCGGAGCCGCAGACCCGTGGAGCTGTGCCTGGCACTGTCTCCACGCTGCATTGCTAAAGACACTGCACTCCACAAAGCCAGTGGTGAGGGATTCCAGGTAAACCCCCTTTAGCTGTGAGAAAAGCTTTCTTCCAGGAGAGGTTCCATGTACACTTCCCTCCACCTGCCTGCAGGCTTTTCTGCAGCTTCCCCCTGTGTTGTGTCTCAAAAGGAAAGACAAACACAAGGACATCTGGCTTCTCGGGGCTCTGCCACAGATTTACAGCTGCCCCCTTCTCCAGTTCTCCATTTACAGATAGGGAAAACCTGTATTTTTAAGAACTCATATCAATCCAGCCTACTTAAAGAGTAAGATGTTGGTGGCAAGGATTTTTTATGTGAGTTTATAGCACCTGCCACACGATCAACCAGTGACTAAATTCTGCTCTAGTACAAGCTAATAGCAAAATAAATAGGCCCATATAAACACCAGAATATAAGACATAGTAATATATTTCCATTTTATCAATTCATGCCAGATCTTGTGTTGCACTTTGCTTCCTGCTGTAACAGTTTTTAAGGTGATGGTTAAAAAAACCTCAAGAAAACAAAACAAAAAAACCCACAAACTATTAAACTTTGCACATAGTAAACACAGTACAGAACATCAGGAACAGATTTCAGCCTGACTCCTTGTTTTATGTATGACTAAATAAATGGTAGGTTTAGGCAAAAGGAACGTCTTGCATCTTTGCACAAAAGTCTAACGTTATCGCTGCTTCCTTTGTCTCCCTCACTCTGACAAGGCTCTGGAGAAGCTCTGTAGTTTAATGCATCACACGGGAAAATGGAAGTTCTGGTGTAGTTTCAATAAAAGTAAAATAAAAACAGTATTAGACTAAGCACTAAAAAGTACAACACAACCACCATGGCAGGCCCTCTATTATTTATTTTCTGCTAAAGTACATACAAATTTACATTTTCTGTCAGCTAATTGGTTTGTTTGTTTTTTTCCCTTTCTGACCCAGGAAAATTAAAGCACTGAGACTAGCTAACGTACACCATCTACAGCTTTGTCCATGGCTTTGTTTTGGTTTTTTTTTTTTTTTGTTAAAATCACAGCCTAAGAGAGAGAGGGAACCATAGTGGCTCACATTTCTGATGCAAATGCTATTATGTTAGCAAAGGCGTTTTGCCAGGAGAAAAATACTCTATTCAGAAAAATGGGAAAAGAAATTATTCCAAATTAGAAACACATTAAAATAATGCAAAATTAAAACATGATATTCCCAGCCTTAGCTATACCAGTGTAAGGAGTTTTATCCGGTCACCACTGTACCCTTTTCCACAGCCATACTGGTTGATGAGTGAAGTCCCCGAAGGCTCATGATCAACCAGCTCCTTGAGGTTTCCCCATAGCTCTGTGGGCAGAAGGCTCAGGTGGAACTCTCCAATGTGCTTCAAGAGATGTGTATAGGACTCAGTTAATGTTTCTGTTTCCTTGGAGTGGATGAGAGAGCTCCTAATGGGACCTTTCCTGCTGGCAAAGCTATTGAGTAACCTCTAGCAAATGGAAGAGAACAGCACCTGAGACCACACTGTCTTTAGCAAACACCTCTAGATTCAAAAGTGGACATTTGTCTACCACTTCAGTAAATAATTTTGGTAGTTTCAATTGTTGCCGTCCCCCAGCTGTTTTCTGACACCACAGTGTTCTGCCAGAAGAACTTGCAAGTACTATGATTTGCAGTAAAAAGTTCTTGCCTTAGGAGCTCAAGTCAACACCCAAGATACCAGCGTCACCCAAAGAGAAATGGAAAGCAGCTCCATACTAGTGGGAGTGCACTCTAAATAGACAAGGCTTCACATGGAATTCATTATTTAAGGATTTAAAATGCAACCTGAATAGCTAAACCCAAATATTAAATAGAATGTCACTGCCTGGGCCAACTTTGTGGCAAGTAAAGGACAGCTGGTTTTGCTGGATAAAATGATTGACCTTTGATGAAGGGGTAAGAGGTCTGCACAAAAACCCTCCAGAGTTAAAGACAGCAGATACATCATCCAGGCTTTTTTACATCAGTTAGAGAATTGTAATTTCCTGGTATTCCTAAGTATCCCTCATGTACCCTATTCCCTTTGAGGTGCAAACAGACACCCGCTGCAACAAGACAACACAAGCCACAAGGTGAAATCAGGTGATTTTGTTTCCTTGAAATTTTGGTGGGTATTACAGGTTCTGAGCTTGTGACGTGATGAAAAGCGGTAACATGATCTCAAAAAAAAAAAAGTTTCTTAATTTGTCTTCTGTTCTTTTTCTAGTCTGAAGTTCTTACAGTTGCCCTAGGATTCTTTACGTCCCACTCTGACTCCAGTCCCACTGGTGAAGAGTGCTCTCATCAGCAACACATTCTCTTCAATTTTTTTTTTTTTTTTTTTTTAAATACCAATTCTGGCAGCTTGGATTGGTTGGTTCTAACACAAAATACCTCTGTACTGGATGTTAACTTTCAGACAGAATAATGTAAAAAGCGAAGTGTCTGACATTTCTGTCATCACCAAAATGAATCATATTTTCAGAGAAGAAAAGGTGCAGTACAACAGCCACAGAAACTTCCCCACTGATCTACTAATGTGTTTTTCAACTACTTTGAGGATGACCTAATTTCAGGCTCCACGTGGCTGTCTGAAGTTATGTTATTTCAGTAAAAAACTCATACGCTACTTCATTCCCAATTACATGGTGATATTTTGACTTGGACCTTTTCTAACGTATCTTGTTGAGTTACCATTAGATGAAGGAAATACACGACTCCTACCACTTGAATACGGATTTGAAAAAGCTACCTAGTACCAAAAAACTCTGTACTCTCTTTGTTAATACTCCAAACCCATTCAGCTTTCAGCTCCCAGAAAGTATTTCCAACCCTAATGTTAGTGGCAAAATAAACGCTATCAAGGCTAATCAAACAGGGGAACCATTTCCAAAACAAACTGTAAAAACATTAAGTAGCTCTTTCATTCGCTGTGGTATTTTGTCCTTTAATTCATTGCTAGCCCATAAAGAATCTTACAAATGAGGTAGCTCCTGTGGTCTCATTCTCATAGATCTTGCATGTTCCTGTAAAATATACTTACAGTGTATTTCATTTGGGTGCATGACACAAAACGATCCCTTATTTTCCAGAAGATAACGTTCCTTGAACTGAAGAAAAAACATAACAAAGCTTGTTTTATAAATTCCCATTAACTATTTGATTTCATTCCAAAACACTGAAGACCTTTTGATCCCTTTTAATTTACCTAGGCTGATAATAAAGTTATTTCCAGCTTTTCAGAAAAATTTACAGCATTAACAAAAAAATCACCAGAGCTCTGTGCAATGTATTGACTGCAATTTCCCTCTTCATCCACTTTTATCAAACCAGACTGTAAAAAATATTTTTAAAGGGAATAAAAAGGTCATTTATAGCACTGTCAGAGATGTTTATTCCATGGTTTTGTATTTTACTGGCAACCACTATTCACTTCAAGTCCTGCACTGGACTTTTCATTAACAGTAGGTGACATAAGAATAAGAAAATATCAGTGACAATTTTGCTTTTATTTAACATCCCATCATTGCCCATCCCATCAATTCCTTCAGAGTAAGTTCTGACAAGCATCCTTGTTAGGTGTGGCTCTGTATATAAAACAAGTCCTATGTCATTTTGTTGTCCTTTGTTATTAAATCCCCAGAAAGCTGAGGTGTATGAGAATCCTTTGAGGGCAGCTGCCCTGGTCTTCCCACCAGGCTCAGTCCTAATCTCTGGCTGTATTTTAATCAGCACAATAATAGAAAACTCAAAGAAATGGGGCTTCTCAAACTGAAACTCAAGAAATGGAGCTTCTACTATTTCAGGTACTTTCAAGTGAATAGTTCTCCTCAACAGTATATGTCAACACTATTATTTGGCCTAATATTTCTTTTGCTCAATGACATTCCATCATTTCATGTTTTTCTGTCACACTAAGCCCTGCCTGTTCTCCTCTGGTTAAATCCTTAAACATCATTGATCACTGTGCACATGGGCACTTGGCACCAATCACCTGGTCAACTTAGGAAAACCAAATCCCACAGAGAGAGAGGAGAAAGGGCAAAGAACGTTTTCAGTAATCCTTAGCTCTGACTTCTTCCCGTCTTGGTTTCTAAGGAGTTGTAGGCTGATATGGAGCCAGTTGAACTCAGCAGGAAAAAAAACCAAAAGACCATTGAATACAAGAAAAAAAAAAAAAAGGCCAATCCAGTTGCACCAAGCTCTATTAAGTGGAATCTTCTTCTTAAGGAACTATGGCCCCTGGAGAGCCCAGGCAGGAGCAGGGTGTCCCTGAAGGACTGCAGCCCGGGGCAGGGCCCGCGCTGGAGCAGGGAGAGGGGTGAGGAGGGAGCAGCGGCCCGGAGGGGCTGCCATGGAGGGACCCCAACCCTCAGCCCCAGCCCTGTGCCCCTCGGGGTGGGGATTGAGGGAAAAAAGCATTCATGTCAGAGAAAAATGTATTTTTTTTAAACTAGGATAACTATTGCCATTCCTTTCCTTCACCCAGAGAGCACAGAAATTTGGTGAGGATTTATTACCTTAAACTAGAGGAGAGGAAACCAGGGAGCTGCACTAGGAACAAGCCCACAACTCCTGAACTCCTGAGTTGGTCCCCCCTGCACAGAGTGCTGTCAGAGCAGGGATATACGCCTGCCGGCAGTTACTTGCCAACCAGCTGCTGCTGTGGCTCCAGAGGTCCCTTTCCAGAACTCTTATAATGAATTTTAACTCCGCTGTAACTGAGGGCTGAGTCTGTGCCCCTTGACAAATATCTGTCACAGCTGATGGCTTTTCATCAATGTGGCAAGTCATTCCCATAAGCGCCAACGCGCTCTGCACTCTTAAAATGTTCTGCTGGTTCAGCTGAGAAAAGGCGACCAGGTCGGTCACCGGCAACTCGTTTTGAGAATGAAAAAGTCATTCTGGGATGGTGAGTTTGCCCTGTGATCTGCTCTGTACTGAAAGGAAATCTGTTTACACATAAGCAGAGCATTTCTATCCATTAGTATTTACCAAGAGACACGCGCTGGCTTCCTTTCTCTGCCTCAACCATCTCCAAGGTGGACACAGGGGAACACAGCAGACTTGAAGGGAATTTTTTTGTTAGGAAGATACAACAAGGGCTCTGTCATTTGCACTGTCCTTTGAAATGCACGGCACTGCTTTTAATCACTTAAAGCCCACTAAAGGCAGGTTGAGAGCGGGAACACACAGAAAGATCAGTAACCAATTACCTGTACCTTGTGGAATGATAGCAGAGATGAATATAATACTGCGTATTTATGTCACAATATCAAGTCTGGTCCTCTCAGGATGTGCCCAAATACATCTCCGTGGCTGAGTGAACATGAAAGTCTTCCAAGATGAAAAGTTGTCCTCATTTCAAGGAAGAAAAAAAGACAAATGGAGTAGTGCAGCTATTGATGGAAACGATGTCCGCTAATGACGGGAAATTTGCTGGAATTGCATATTGAGAAGCTGTCGAGCCACGTGCAGTACAACTTGGTCACCTCACTGTGATCAGGTTACAGAAGGGAAAAGAACATCTGCAGTTTATCATGTTATAAGCAGAGGCTGTATTATTAGCATCACCCAAAGAAATTACATTTTCGCTAATGATGCAGTCTGCAAATGAGCTCCTGTCTTTCCCTTCTTAAACTTTCACACACAGCTCAGACATACCTACAAAAAGCAGAAACTGTAATATGGTATAAAAAAACCCCAAACAAACCACAAAGCAAACCGTAACAACCCATATTCTATGATTTTGTATATACCATCTGTTTCACTCAGCTCTGCTATGTGCAATCTGATGTCATCATTACTTTCAGATCAAAATAATTAAAAAATAAAAATCAATATTCTCTTCTATTCAATAATAGTTCAACAGCACAGAGTTGAACCTCGCTGTTCTTACAAAAATACAACTCCACATGTAAGCAAGACAAGAAAAGACAGGCTTGCAGTCTTTTAAGGCATAAGACTGGTTGATAATTCTCCTACCTCCATATAAGATTAGGTGTGAATTTGGAAAAAAGTTCTCCCAAAGTGGTTAGTCTCAGTTTTTCAGTACTCTTTCATACCACGAGCTTGACTTTCAGAAGGGCACAGTACTTAAAACTTCCTCATTGGTGAATTTTCCCATCTCCATTGACTTTACCGAAGCTTCAACAATCTGGAGCAGCTAATGGTAAGACACTTCCATAGGCAGGAACGAAGAGTTCAAGCCAAAACTCAAGTCCTGATCCTGCCATCGAACACAGCTCCAACAGGTTCCCTCCCAAGACAAACTCTCTGCCCGCTCGGAGCTTAAAACATTTTTCAAAAGAAAATTATTAAAATATTTTGAAAATCTCAAATCTTGCAGTGATGTCACTTCTGTAATCTTGTTTGAAAGCATGCCATTAAAAGCATTCATTTCAAGTGTATCTACTCACGGAGTGTTAATTCCTTATTATAGTAGGCACAGCTGGTCTAACTCTTGTCTCTAGCTGTGATTTCATACATCAAACAGCAAAGTAGAAGAATGCAGTTCCTTTCTCTTTTCAGCCTCATCTGGATTTTGTGGATGAGTGACACAGATGCCAGCACAAAGCCTCTGCCAGTGCAGCTTCATCTAAGTTCGGATGCTACAACAGCTACAAATAACCAGTATCAAGAAACGGTGCTGGGATTGAGAGGAACCACACCAGGCACAGAAACCAAATCGCATCAGAAAGGCAGATCCCATCTTTTTATCTGCCCAGGAAAGAGAAATTACCCTGTGTAGAGATAATAAATTAGGGATGTAAAAAATTTTGGAACCTCCATTTCCCATACCCTCTTCAGTGCCTTTTGCCCTGTGGGGTCCACATTTTCCCCTTTGTGTACAGGTGCTGATACCATTCTGTAACATGAGGTCCTTCCAATTGGTTTCTATAAGACCTTTTGAAGTAGTAGCTTCAAGCGTCAGAATCTTACCTTCCATTAAATAAGACTCTGCTGCCATTAAAATTATTTGCAGCTTTCTTTTTCCATTTTTTAAAATCTTTGCACGATTCCAAGATCTATCTCCTCTCCGAGCTCAGCACATTGGCAGAACCATTTGATGTGTTCCCAGCTGTGCAGATCAGTTAGCCCAGCAGTCACTCAATTTCTGCATGCATAAACTTTTAAAGAGTAATATTTGCCAAGTGTTACCCTACACCCGAGATACTCCTTAGGTGTCAAAGAAAGAGGAAAAAACAGAAGATGATATAGTGTAGTAAATGCTATTACCAGTGTGTGGGAAGAATGTATAACCTTCAGAAACAGGAGCTACTTGACCAACTTTAAATCCGTAACTGCTTGTCTCCCCTGAACTGAAAAGGTCACCTAACCCTCAGAAAAGATTAATTGGATAAAAGGAGTTGAATCTACACAGAAAACAATCTGTGCTGTTTAGGTGACAACAGAAGCAGAGCTTGCTAAGCAAAAGATTTAAGTCTTACCTTTTAGGTCCTTCCAAATCCATACAAAAGACAACTGGAAAGTCATGGCCTCTCAAAACAAATTTTTGGAATAAACAAAGCTCTCTTTGTTTTCTTTATGCTTCTGAAAAAATGCAAATCTCACGATGTAAAGTGCAGTTGTTTATATTAAAGAGGAAGTATTTACCTCCTCAGAGCATTACAGGTGTTGCATATTCTAGAAAAAAGAAAATATATTCACTGAGGCAAGAAATCGATGTACTCAACACAGCTAGAAGTCTTTCCTGACTTACATCTCCTGTGTTTCCAACTGCTGCACTTCCAAGAAGAGCTGGGGAAAAAAACCTGGAATGTAAGAAAAGACCTGCATTGAAAAGTATTTTAAAATAATAATACAAAAAAGGGATACAAAAAATTCACAAAAATGTTTATGCTTCAGTATAGGAAAATGAGATACACCTCGTCAATTGTAGATCAGGCCTTAAGTTACAGTAGGTGGCATGGACGTGATGTATTGGAATTAAAACAAACAAACAAAAAAACCCCCAAAAACGTTCCTCCAAATACAGACACACCTCTCATGGACATAGGTACTGAGTCTACCTGGAAATAATTTACTTCAGAATGCGTGAGTGATGCATTGCAAAATACCTTTCCGTTTCCCCCCAGTCAGATAATAATACATCGTTGAACTAATTCAGAGAGGGTTTACATTAAGAACATAGCTGTTACCACACACGATCATGATCATGCTCTTCCAAATGTGGTCCTAACAGCAAGTGGGCTGTGAATATTTCAATAAACTCTAAAAAAGCTTTTATGAGACTGCTCTCTTCTCTTTTAGCTAATAGAACGCATTATTCTTGCGAATCAACACTGAATTTTAATCAGTAATTACGAAAACAAAGTTTCTTATGCAGATTAGTCAAGCTGATACATTTTGTGTATCAGTTTCTGTCTCATAAATGTTATCAAACTACTTCACGGCTCATACTAGTCAAGTTTACTGAAGATATAAGAAATCAACACTGTCATTTGTGACAAGCTCCAGTTACACCAGGCGGCACAAAGGTCTCCATCCTACAAATGTGACATCCCTGGGACTTCCTGTGCACTTTCAACATTAAACCCGAGGAAACTGAGCTGCCACCAAATTCAAACCATTCTCAGTTCAATTTAAATTTAAATTCCCTGTCACCACAGTTATGGGAGAAGCTACCACCCAATGTTAGCACCCGCATTTTGCGCATCATAAACAGAACCCAGCAGACTCAGAAGAGGCAGACAAACAACTCACTATGTTGTATCTTATTTAAAAGCTTTTTCCCACTTTTCTACCCAGGACACCCACAAATAAGTTTGATCACAAAGAAAAGTCCGCCTAGACTTCATTATGCTACTTTCTTGATTAGAGACTACTAACTGGAGGAATAATTTGTCAAGGTCAGTGGAAAACAGCATTTTTTTTTACGTATCTGTGAAAGGGAAGACAACACGTATGAAATTAGAACATTAGGAAAAAACATGACAAATTTGTTATTAATTAATAACTTTTATAGCTCAAATTTAAAAATATTAAATCAGAAACAATTCAAGATTCATGAAGAAAAATCTGGAACTATATACATGCATAATTAAGAATAACTAGATTCTTGTCAATATTTACTTAGGCATTTTGTACAAGTGCTTTCAGACAATCATATTTACAAGCATGTCTGTTTAAAACATATGAACACATATCTTCTATAGCATTTACAAATAATTTGAATATTTTTTTTCTTAAAAACAAAATAATATTTCATTGATTTGACAGATTTGGTTTCATCATATGGTACTGGTCAAGTATCTATTTATCCAGTGGGATAGAGTTATCATTATTCAGTTTTCTAAGTAACAGTCATCCTACTGGTACCCAGAATTATCAAATATGGCTTTAAAAACCTCCCAGACTCAAAGGATCATCTCACAAGTCCAAACTACAGTCCATCTGTGGTATGTTGCAAATTAAAGTCTTGAGCCTTTGTTTGGGTTAGATCCACAACTCGCCAAACGCATTGTAAGCATGTACTGAGAAATAAGCCCTTCTAATATAAAGAAAAAAGAACCCTGCTTCCAGTCAAGTCAAGCACATATTAAGTGCGTATGAAACAGGATGTATGGACTTTTCTAGACATTCTAGCTACCTTTACAGATGTTTTACTATGATGGGATAACATGGTTTTGAACAGGCAATATTTGTGGGGATTTACAGGAATCAAGTGAGAGATCTTCTAAGAGAGGGAAGAATATTTTTTTCCTCAAAAAATGCACATTTTTTAGGAAAAAAAAAAAAGTCTGAGGAGGTTTTGTACATCGTATGTTTAGGTCAGTGATACAATCCAACCAGTCAGACCACTATCTAGTAACAAGGTTTTGTTTCACAAATCAACTAAAAATTTGTCAGCTTGCTTGCTTTTGGCTAGGGAAGAAAAAACCCAAACTTTTGGCTTTGGCAAATCAAGTATCCATCTCCTTTGATCACAGTTCTCTAGAGCTCCTGCACCGATTGTTCCACAGTTTGTTCTTCTACAGGCTGCAGAGCTTCCTGAACATAAACTATGAATTCTGAAGCCTCTCCACCCTGCGTATAGACAGTCACTGTCTCGATTCCCTCCACTTCATCTGAGGACACTACCAGGTGATGCTGCTCAGACAGCTCCACCGACGCCTGCTGCAGTGTCTCTTGGATCATCAAGGTGTGATTGGCCGATTGTTCCTCTTCTTTTACCTGTGGAGAAATTGAAGAGGTTACAGAAATTTCACCTTTCCAATAAACACCGGGTACCGTGACGATTAACAGAAATACAGCACAGAAATTAGAAAACGGATCGTTTTGAAGGAAAATGTCAGTTTTACACAGAATTTGTGGTGAGCACTTTTGATGAATAAGTGTATGGCCAGATAGAACACTGAAAGCAGTAATGCAGCACCTCAGTTATATACAGAGAGAGCTGCGAAGTTGCAGGAACATAGGTCTTTGGAGACAGATTTAATCTCTCAGCAGTCATTCATTCAAAACCGCTCTTATCTGAATAAATCTGAAGTCAAACAATTCCTCTAGTAGTACTGAGATGAGAATCCATCAAAAACCACATGAAAAAACATCTACTGTACCCATTTCTTTTTCTTTTTTTTTTTTTTTTTCCCAGCCAACAGTTTGCTCATAGAAGTACACATTTCATTATAAGCCTTAATGGACTTTTATTAGAAAACAGTGAAATGTCAATATTACTGAAATAGACCCTTAAGACCTACTGTTTGTAAGGCAGCAATTTTTACATTATTGAAAGGATAGTGACAGAAACAATTGAAAATAATAATTTTATTTAACATTCTGCTTCTTGTCAAAAAGAAAAAAAAAACAGCACAATTTGGTTTTCAATTTCTAACAGTTCAAACAGACATCTGTCAACTATTAAAATACACTACTTACTAGATTTCAAGAACAAATCTTAATTCTTTACCAGGTCCATACAAGATACTCCAGGCTAGTAAAATCACATCAGAAAACTGTAAATATGGGGAAGAAATGCATTCTCTCACATGTTAGTGATAAAATAAGGTACTTTTGAGGAGAGAATGGAATAGTCTTTTTTTGGTATGCAAGATGTATGCAAAGGCATTTGTTAGGTGTTTTCAGTACAACACCACTCCCTGCGTTCATTGGAGAGCTGTTTTGTTTGCTGGATCATAAATGCCAACCCACCTGCAAGCGCAACATGCAGTTAATCAAATCCTCTCTTCCTTCTCTTTTTAGAAAATGGCTTGGTTTTTTTAAGGCCTGTTTCTCTTTCATTTAGGCTTAGCAAATGTTTTATGAAATAAGCTTCCAGAGAGAAATCATGCCTATTTCTCACTGTAAGAAAGTAGCTGATTGAATCTGTAGGAGGTCACATTCTCTACAACAAATACTTTTTTCATATCCTCAGGCGCGTCTATAAATTGTCCACTTACACCAACAACAGGGAACGAAGACAGAATTGCTGGCTCACCTACATCTCATGATGGAAAGCAAAACCCCACGGTACTTCCAATAACCATACAAAGTGTAATAAAAAGTGAACAAAGGACTGATAGATATCGATTTACTGGATCTCAGTGTACCCTTGTACAGCGTGCTCTTGGCAGCGCTGAACTCGTAAGCGATTTTGAGAAGAATAGGTCAAACACGGTAGAATTCCCAAGGTGTAGAATCTAAATTATGCAAATTAGAAAGGGCTTTTTTTTTGGTTGTTGTTAATTAGAAGCTGATTAAAAAGTTCTTCTCCGATTCTCATTTATGTGACATTGTTTTGTTAACAGTAGTATTAGAACAATCAAGTTCACGAAAATACAATTAAGATCAGTATTGGTGCTCAAGAGGGGAGCGGGAACAGAAGAGAAGAACTACAGTGAAGCTTCCATGTGCTTGAGTCCTTAGAGACCAGCCAGGAGAAAAAGGAGTTCTATATGTTTGTTTTCCTGATGCTCTTTTCCAATTTCATTTTTTTTCCCCCAAGCAACCATTCCCATTGTTGCACAATGACTTTTCACTTTTTAATTCTGTGTTTAAAATATCTGTCAGATGAAAAAAAATTTCAAGAGACGTACGAACCCCTTAGGACTTCATATCACTTTGAACTTTCACTCAATTCATCAGGCTCTACAAAGCTTTTTCTTGAACAATAACAAGTATGTTCAGGTGTTAAATTATTCAGAGGTCCCAGAGTCAGTATGTCTGTGATATGCTGATGAAATACACATGGATTTTATCTGGTGAAAGATTTAACATCTAAAGAGGATCTTGCCATTGTCATTGACCTTAACGCAAGAGCAGAATCCTACCTACTGATGATGACTCTGGCTTTGCTGCACAGGATTCAGATTAGAGGGATAAAAGTACAGGAATTATCTGAAGTCCTTTCCACGTTGTTTCTTTTATTGAGCATATCTGAACATTTTAATTGAAAGTCACTTTAAACAGCTCCTGCTGAAGTTCAAGCTCAACATCCTACAGAAGTGGGGGCTGCTGGATGCTTGTCTTGACACAACAGAATTTGCAAACACCCTCAGAGAAACTATTTATGTTGTCACAAAATATGGCTATCACCAAAGTGCCATTTACTAATGGAAGACTGAGCATCTCTTCCAAAAGCAAGGAGCTAAATCATGAAAAGAAGCACAGCACTTAACTTTCTCGTTCCTCCCCACGCACCAGCTTTTTTTTTTTTTTTAAAATTATTAAAGAAACATTAAGACCTACTGAAAGCAATAGAAACAGGTTGCCCAGAGAAGCTGTGGATGCCCCATCCCTGGAGGTGTTCAAGGCCAGGCTGGATGGGGCTTTGACCAAACTGGTCTAGTGGGAGGTGTCCCTGCCCATGGCAGGAGGTTGGAACTGGATGATCTTTAAGGTCCCTTCCAACTCTAACTATTCTATGGTTCTATGAATTTTGTGAATTCATACACATGACTCCCTTTTTATAACTGTCTTCCCCTCTTTCCTGAGGCTACCTGCTCCAGTGCCAGCTCCTGTGTGAATAGAAAGGACATATAATAGATCAGTCCCTGCCTTTGCTTTCTGCAGCCTGGGTGGTGTGCCTAGAGCACTTGCTGGTGAAGACTGAGGCAAAAACGTTGTGGAATACCTCAGCCTCCTCCAAGTCATGGGTGACCAAGTCTCCCGTCTCTTTCTGGAGAGCACCCACGTTTTCTCTGGTCTTCTTTTTGCCACCAAAATAACTATAGAAGCCTGTCTTGTGACCCTTACTGCCCTGGGCCAGACTGGACTCTATCAGGGCTTTAACCTGATCCCTGGCTGATCGGATAATTACTCTATATTCCTCCCAGGCCACCTGTCCTTGCTTCCACCCTCTGTAGGCTTCCTTTTCCCGCTTGAGTTTGTTTAGGAGCTCCCTGTTCATCCATGCAGGCCTCCTGGGTTTCTGCCTGACTTCCTCTTTGCTAGGATGCATCTCTCCTGAGCTCGGAGGAGGTGATCCTTGAATATTAACTGGCTTTCTTGGCCCCTTTTCCCTCCAGGGCTTTATGCCATGGGAGTCTACCAAGCAGATCCCTGAAGAGGTGAAAGCCTGCTCTCCTGAAGTCCAGGGTAGTCAACTTGCTTTGCGCCCTCCTCCCTGCTCTAAGGATCTTGAACTCCACCATTTCATGGTCACTGCAACCAAGGCTGCCCTTGAGCTTCCCATTCCCTGTCAGTCCCTCCTTGGTGGTTAGAACAAGGTCCAGCATAGCTCCTCTCCTCATTGGCTCCTCTATCACTTGGAGAAGGAAGTTATCATCAACATATTCCATGAACCTCTTGGACTGCTTTTGCCCTGCTGTGTGTCTCCAACAGATAAGGGGGTGGCTGAACTACCCTAGGAGGACATGAAGCTGCTCCTAGCTGTCTAGAGAGGGCCTCATCTGCTCCCTCTTCTGGTCAAGCAGCCTGTAGCAGAACCTCACTGTAATGTCACCCGTGATCTACTAATGAAGATCGTAACAGCCAGACACAAGTCTATCACAAGCAAATCCAGCTAAGAAGCTGCAGTTAAAAATGTTAGATAATTAAAATCTCACAGCTTGTTACGAATTGGCTCACAATTACAGCCCTTGATATTAGAGATCATAAAAAAAATAGACACAAATAGGGGTGTCTAAAATTTGGCCCTTTAATTATGCAATATATACTAACTTCTCCTGTGTTAGAGCACTATATATAATATACATAACCCCCGACAACATGCCTCAGGCCAGAAAAATTACACTGCATTTGCTAAGAGCTGCAAGAATGCACAACGCAGTCTGAGAAGGATCTCATGAAGTCTCGCTTTAGTCACTGTAAATCAAAACCCATAAATAATTTTAAATAGTTCTGTGAGTGTACATACATAACAAAGAAAGGAAAATAAATAAAGCACAGTTGACACGAAAATGAAATGAAACCAGAATTCCATTCAATTCAATAGCAGCAATCTAATACTTATTCAGTTTTATATGCTTTTGAAATGAAAATGGCCAATAAAGAAAGTTAATTTAACCTTCCTACCTGACTTTATCAATGTGATTTTATTAGCCTTGTCATGCAGGGTAAAGAAGACTAATGCCCTTATTTCTGGTGTTTCTAGCTCCCAGTATCTTTTTTGGACAGCTATCTGTAATCCTTTTAGTTTGACAAATCACCACATTATTTTGGATATTTACATTTCAAATCTGTTCAATGTTTACATGCTTCTGCTTGGTTCCTATTAGATTGTTCCACAGGGAATAATCTCAAAACGTTAATTCACATCCCTCAAATTGATGAAACAGTAGGAGAGCTGCCATCAGGATGAATGAAGTCACTACACTCCATTCTTTTTATTGGCATCTGAAATCTTTTGAAGAGTAGCAGCCAAGACCTCTTTTCTGTTTGAGAGCCAGCTGAAAAGCATCTGGCTGCTTATCCTTCACTAAAGAATGACAGCAAGAAGCTGAAGCCACACACAGCTGGCACATTAAATCAATTCGGTACCTGCATAAATATTCTTTACTAGCTAAATGTGTCTGTCACAAAAGCCATGGGGACTTTCACCCCCACATCTTCCTAAGAAGCTGAACATTTTGAAATTATAACTGTTACTAATTTAAATATCCGAGGACCATCCAATTTCATGTAAGAGACATTAAAAATGTCTCAAAAATTCTTAGATGAATGTCTTCCTTTCAAAACAAGCAAATCTTTTTTAATTTGAGAGAAATTAATTCAAGCCATTAAATATACTTCTTCCCTTCCCTGAGATGGAGTAAAAAAAAATAATATTTTTGCAGTAAGCTGCTTTCTCATTCTAGAGCTCAATCTGAGAAATAATGAATATCTTAAATTTCTTTTGAAGTCAGCAGGAGTTCCAGGTCCACAGTGTTTAAAACTGTCTTGCTGGGCTTGACCCAAAATCCTCTACAGAATCTCCCCCTTGATTTCAGATTGAATGCTGCCTTTCAGTTTACCACGAAGAAAACTTTATCACAGGGATCTTGCAGGATTTCAAAACCTTACTCTAGTTTATAGATCCTCCTATTCCTATAAACACCACCGTAAGAAAGATACAAAATAACTACAGAAAGGATTAAAAGGAAAAGTGAATATCAGCATTCTAGATCACAGAGAGCACCTGGATACGTGATGTTTCAGCTTCTGCTGGTGCCTACAGGAATGTCTCTACCATTTTGTTCCGTGCCATTTGAATAATTTGAACTCTCTCTCTTGGTTCTAGTTTACATATAGACATATTGTGTGAAAAAGATACAGAGACACACAGAGAAAACACTGTAATTTCATCACATGATCCTCTGTAATGAGCTACAAAACAAAGACAATCTGGCACACAATGGTCTCAGAATAAGAAGAGACTAGAATATGCAAGAGTTGCTTTGCATAATATAAAAAATGCAAGGTGGCAAACAAATCTTCATACTGGTAATAAAGATTTTTAAAAAGTTTTAGCAACTGGCTGATTGAATATATCCTGACACAGACTGTAATTGACAACTTCCCTCAACTGACAAAATGCTGTATGACCAGGTTTCCTTCTGTGGAAGTATGGCAAGATTGCCATCGTTTCAAGACTTCTAACAGGACAGTAATCTTAAAATGAGATTTTATCTCTATGTTACACAGATGACAAGAACTCTAGAGAGCCTGAGAAAACAGGGCCATCTGCCCCAATTAAAACTTTCCCTTGCAGGTACCATCAAGTTAAGCATCAAATTGCTCCATGTCCTAAAAGAACCATAATCTTCACAATCAAACTATATATAACTACATGCATTGGCAAATTTTCTATAGAATAACAGCGCACCCAGCATCATTGTAGGTACAAATCAGAGCCAGACTGAAGTACAAGACATGCTGCTGAAATACACCTTTGACAGAACAGCCACGCTAATATTATTAGATATTTATTTTTGAGGACATATTATACTATAAAATTCTGTTTTGTGATCAGTTTCAAGCTGGTGTATAATCTTTGCTGTGTGTGGCTACCGCTGTCACTTTGAAGAAAGTGATTATTACCATGGTTGGATTTTACTGGAGCCTGAAGAGATCACAGAATAAAAGGATGAAAGGAACTAAAATAGAGGGTGAAATGTATGGAAATGTTTTCTTTAGCTTGATAAAGATCTGCTTAGTTAGTGAAACAGTTGATATACTTACTCTGAAGAGCAAATTATGTAGAAGTCTAGGTTCAAAACAGGTTACTACACTTTTCAGGAACAGAGTTAACCCTACACTCCAAGCTACAGAGGTAGTAACATAAGTCCTGTCTCTTTTTTCTGAATGGGAGAAAAAGAGAAAGAATTTAGCAGCCAATTACAACTCTTTATTCTTAATACTCAAATAGTCCTTTGCACCAGGACCTGGATTGTATCAGGTATGCTACATGCCCCAAAGGCCTTATAATTTCAATATAAAACATGGGAAGGTAAGAAGACACAGGAAAAGTGAAGTGGGGAATTATAACTTAAATGAGACAGCGGTAGTTTTGTGCGACAGGCATTAGTATCAATACACCAAGAGCCTAATCACAGATAATACTGTCATCCTATATTTGAAGAGTAATTGAAAGAAGACAATGAGGTACAAATTGATCTTAATTAAAAATCTACATAACTAAGCACAATATGGAAGACGGCATTAAGAAACTTGTTTGAAAAAAGTAATGAGCAATTAATTCTTCATCGACGAGGAAAGGTAGAAATCAAAATCTTTACAGCTAATGAGAAACTGGACACTAAGTCAGAAAGGAGTAAAAACCCTAGGAACTTTAACCAAGATTTGTTTGATGTTGCAAAAAAAGAAACATTAAGTGAACGGAATAAGAGAGGGTGATGTCAAAAGAGGCAGAGAAAAGTAATCTTTGAATTTTTCTGGAAAAATATGAAAGAGGCAAAACATAGTCTGCGAATGTCAGAAAGAAGACTATCAGAGTTAACTGTAACACACAATAATGATGGCTTCGACAACCATTTGAGCTAAGTGGTTGAAATAAGAGACCTTACAGAAGTCATGCAGAACAATCCAGCAGTATTTAGCTTATCACTGTCATCCAAGGCCCAAGAATCCTACCTGAAGAGGACATCAGCCTTCTGGCTTCAATAACAGGAAGGACTTACATCCCATTGGGTTGATAAAGAAAGTGGACTAAAGACGAATAATAATTGTGCAGGCATACTGAAAGAATAATCATCTTAGTGATTAATAATAATGATTAATGATTAATACAATCTTCTTCGCCATCTTCTGCTCCCTCAAAACTGCTTTCTTCCAAATTTCCTGTCTGTGTTTACCATCCACCGTGAACAATTCCTGCCTTTTCTAAGCATTTATTAGCCCCTTTTCTAGTTATTCTTCAAACTTAGCACTCTTTGCTCTCACCTTTTCCCCACCTTGTAACTTTTTTGGTCTTTAAGTAGTGCAGAAGAACTCAAATATCATGCCATAAAGAAATCTCTTCATTAGCTCTGTCAGAAGGAGATCCAGACTGGATCACTAGTAACTGAAAAGGACTCAAACTGGCAAGTATACACTTCTCCTGCCCTGCTGTGATCAAAGTTTCAGTGTGGATTCTTGCCAATCTCAGATCATACTGATAAAACTTCACATTATTAACTTTTTTTCTCAGGCACTTGGTGTGCAGTACTTTCCTTAGCAGCTACATGTTTTCAGAGCTGTCACGCAGCAAGATTTCTCCCAAATTAGATACCAGAAAAAGTGCAACTTTGGTAACAGGTTAGTATACTGACTCTCAGGCAAGAATGAGCTAAAGTCATTTTGTGCTGTAGACACAATCATTGAAATGCCTCATACACATGACACTATCAGAGCCAACAACGATTCCTATTTCCCAATCATAATGCAAGCTAAATAGGGATAAATCTGCATTTCCTTGGTTTAAAATCTTAAGTTGAACCCTCAGTCACGCTGGGATTGGTTACTGCTATGTTGTCAAAGTATTCTCTTTTATAAAATGATTTATATGATAAAAAAATACAAAATTCCCAAAGTTAGAACTCAAATAATTTTCTTCTCAACACCCAATTCAGGAGCTGGGGGCTTTGACCAGACAATCTGAACTTGATTTCACCTCTATTATAATGTGTATTCATGATCTATGATACTTGCAATAAGACTAGATGCAACTCAGAACAATAACTTAACAGAACACTTCAAACATGGTATCCTTTCTTTCTTATGACTTAGTAGAAAACAATTTTAAAAATATACCAGTCAGATCCAGCTAATACACTGGACATCTTGAATTATGCTGAAAAGGACTTATGGATAAAGACAGAGTTTGTTTCTGAAGGCAAAAGTCTTGCATTAACCTGAAAGACAAGAAGGACTGCAAACCAAAGGTATCTGAGCACACAGGTCAGGGGAAGTGCTAAAGCATGAAGATGGCAGCGTCAATAATAGATACATCTGGATTCACACAGAATTTTAAGGATCAAGGGTAAATGGCACTTTTATGGGTGAAAAGTAAGGAAGAGGACAGTTGCAGGAGAAAGTTCCAGAAAGGAAATGGGAGACAAAGATAGCAACAATATAGTGTAGCATTTACAGCAAAAAATACTTTTAAAACATTCTAGTAATTTAGGATTTAGAAGAAATTTCTTGGTGCAAATATAGAAATATGAAGGCAACTTGCAAGGGCTAGCTAAAAATGAGATATGAAGGAAAGAAGTGATGAAAGAAGTGGATAATGTATGTCCTTAGAGAAAAAGAAAAAAACCCAACATAACAGCATAAAAATCACAACAACTACACTAAATGTTGTTAAGGAAAAAAAATGGAACCAAGCTGCTAAGCAAGGACTCAGGCCATTAAAGAACAAGAGTGGAAATTCAGTGACAGATGATGCTGATATATTGCTGACACCCTGAATGAATTTTTTGTCTCACAATCCACAAGAGAAGCTGAAGGTCACCAAAGAAAGTGTGGAATAAATTTTCCAGTCGGAAAGTGAAATATGAACATGTCTTAAGATCACTTCAAGGTTAACAATTAGGAACTCAGCATAATTAGAACCTGACAAAACTGTAGGTACAAATGAGTGATACCTCACAGAAAGCAACTCAGTATTGAAAAAAGAAAAGCTGAGAATTCTGAATAGGAGAGGATTACAGTCACGTTAGTAACATTTAAAGACTTATTTCCCTCAAATTAAAAATGGGTGCATCTATAATTCTGAGGCAATCTGCTGGTGGGAAGACAAGAACTGGAAACTAACTAAAGGTCTATAACAGATCAAACAGAATTTGATAAAACATTGATTTATATAGAAAATTAAAAGAGAAAAATTTAAAAGAGAAATAACCATCATCATCATCTCCAAACCTCCCTTGGTCCTCGCTCTACTTCCATAAAGCCCACTGAAGATAACTAAGCAGTCAGTGCGTGCTCGGTAGGTGTACTCCCACCTCATCTTCTCCTGAGAAATCACAGACCCACACTCTTCTGCACACACACAGTGAAAAGTCACTGAGGCTACCAGAAAAAGAAATGAGTAGACATCCATAAGGAAGATAAGATAAAAATTAATAGAGGAACGGGGTTCAAGCATCAAAGTAAGACATCACAAAAATCCAACGTAAACAGAGGTAGCACAAGATCACTCAGCTTGAGATGTACTGCAATTTTTCACTGATTTTGGTTCTTTCCAAGTTAGGGGAAAAAAGGCATTTTATATTAACAAGACTCTAAAATGGGGGATAGAAAACAACATCTTACATGATTTCTAATCAAAATACCTGTTAAGTATTGCAAAGGAGCATCTCAAAATGCTTTGTCCTTAAATTCTGCCTTATGTCCCTGACATTTGGATGGCAGGTTTAAGATTTATCCAAATACTGTATTCACAGACTACAGACTTCCCATTTCTGTGGAGCTCTCATGAATTCAACATCCACAACACTACAAAAATTGCTGCAGTCAAAAGTCAGTTGTAGCTCTCAGAATAACCAGATTTTTGGTTCATTCAAATAGAAGGAGTTACTTAAACTCTTCAGGAATTAAAGACTTCTCATGTACTTTCCTTCCCTCAACTATCAACCACATGGGATGCACAGACCCCAATGAATCAATGAACAGAATGGGAAAAGGGATAAGCAGAGCTATAATGAAACAGGAGGAATAGGTGAAGCTTGGAGGACACTTAGGAGAAATATAAAATGTCAGCAACAAAGTTAGCAGACACCTGAGGCTGAAATACTGGGCAAAAGGCTTGATGTTTGCACTCAACAGCCACCTCAAGTTATTTCCTTTTACTTGCTGATTTTGTATACCTTATCATTCTTAATTTCTAAAGTACTTCTGTAATACTGCACATTGCAATTATTTTTAGCACAAACTGTGCGGTACCAAACTTCAAGAAAAATATACATACATTAAAATTATGTGTGCCAATATCTTATAGGGTTTGTCTCCTGTACCTGGATGAACACTGTGCCCAGGACCTGATTCTTTTAGATGACAATGGGACTAAATGCCCACCCACAATGCAGGTACATTATTTTTAAAAGCCTGAAAATGCCTCCTAGAAAAAAAAACGTTATTTTCTCACACCCACACAAGTATATATGTACATATATATGTGTGTATTTTGTGACTTGTATCTTATATACATGCAAAAATGTATTCATTTGTATATGTATAAACACGTATGTATATATATGTATAAACACGTACGTGTGTGTGAATATAAACAAACATACATTGCGTAGTCAAAAATTAGTTTGGGGAAAATTCTATACATCTCATTCAAAATTTAGCCCTTGCTAAATATTTATTTCACAATAAATATATAAAAATGAAATATAACATTTTTAGAGAAGAAAAGAGCTCTTACCTGCTTTACCACTGTCACAGTGCCAGGTGCCATGGTAACTACAGAAGCAACTGCCGTAGCATCATGGGTTTCCGAACCCAACTCAATGATTTGCTGCAGGATGTTTACAGCTGTTGGATCAAGTCTTTCACCTTATCAGAAAGACAGTAACCATAAGATCATTATAGTAAAACAGCTCTAAGGGTACATGAATCTCAGTGCCACAGGCACTCTTTCCCCTCCTGCCTTAAATCCGACTCACAGCACCGTTTATAAATTTCAAATAGCTCAATAACGTGACACTTTAATAATAGATCTATGGCAGGAATGCATTCACAAAACAGATTTACCCGAGGAATGCATGAATCAGCAAGTGAAGCCACACTCATCATTTTTATGCCTATTTGAAAAAGATCTAAAAGAATACACTGAATAAACAAACAACAGGTACAACTCATAGCAGTACCTGTAAATTAGGAAGCTGCAAGACTTTACAAATGCAAATGTGTATCTGCCAGGCATTCAGCTTAAACAGAACCTGAACTCTATACCTATAACCACAACAGCTATTTCATATATTACAAACCTGTGTTTACCATCTGTCCGGCCATCTGCCTACCCCTCAACCTAAAAGAAATACTGTTATCACTAATGTGCTGAAGGGAAAAGTTAATTGCTGAGAGAGCTCCTGCCTATCATTTTATAAGCATGGGATCAGAACATGTTTATTCTTTTTTAAAAATCCTCTTAATGTGTGTAGACCTGCCAAAGGATAGGCAAGTTTACAACAAAAACAACAAACCCAAACCCATACACAGATGTACCCTCTCTTCTGCTGAAGTGTGAAAAGGAAAGATCTGGAAGCTGGAGTTTTTTGTTATGCAGGAATACGAATTCCCCTTCCGTGGCCCACCATTCCCACACGCCCAGCATGAGAGATATGTCAGAAAGGGAAAGGAACTCTCAGGGTCATCTTAAAGCTGCCTTGTATTTGCTGTAACCACTGTTGGAGCCAGGGAAGAGACAGGAAGGAGACAGTAAATAGAATAAAGCTCATCTCTTAACCCCAAACCGTTTCAGGTAATTTCATTTAAAACAGAAGTAGTTATTTTGTTATCTACATGAGAAACAAGTTTATCTGAGCACTAAAAAATGTTTCCTTGCTTTAGTTTTGGTTTTTTGGGATTTTTTTTTCTATTTAAGTGCTTTTAGACAAGATACTACTGTTTTTCATAATAGAAGGATTATGCTGGAAGAGCATCCAAAGTTGGACGCACTAAAGCAAATTATTCTACTGCAAAAATTACAGCCTCATGCTTAAAATCAAGAATGTTATATACAGCATATGCGAAGATCGTGTTTATTTAAATTTAAATATACAAAAGCTTAAGTAAAGTTCTCAAGAGGTTTTTACTCATTCAAAATTCCCAGTCGTTAAAATAAAATATACAGAAATTGTCAGTACTGTAATTTAATTACAATATGCTTAGAAATTCCATTAACAATGGGAGGTTTTGAAACATATCTGTACTATGAACTATAAAGAATTGTAGAATGTTGTCTTCTAATAACTAACACATATATAAAACAAAGAACATCTCGTCTAGTCTCTGATATTTTAAAACTCTCAGAAACCTTAACATTTTTTCTTTTTTCTTTTCTTTTCTTACAGCTTTGGATATTCCCCACTTAGCAATCATTACCTAATCCCACTCTTGTTCTTCCTCAATGCAATACAGAATGGCTTACTTTGTTTTGCGTATCATCAGAATTAAGTTTATTAGTACTGTCTTGGGAACACAGTAAATGAGCTATTCCATTGTGTCACTTCTGCAGGTTGGCTGACTTAAGCAGGGAGAAAAATAATAGCTAGAGAATTGCCATTAGATACACACCATCTACTCTGCCAAGACAGCTGATTTCACAATATATTTAATAATACAGGCAGGAAATTCCACACAGCTAATAATAAAGCACAAAATAGTCCGTGACAAGTATTAATGACTTAAGGATACAGAAATTCATGAAGAACGGTCATTTCTCATTATTTATCCTCGAAGAAAAATATAAGCCCCCAGAAGTAAGTTATGGGTGAAAAATTTCATCAATTTTAATAGTTCCACAGGAGATCAGGTATTGCGCAGTATACCCAAAAAGAATTAGGTATTTATGAAAACAGACGTATTTTGTGTTCTGACCTAAAGAAGGTAACTTACCATTCTCAGAAGTATATCTCAGGTTCTGCAATGCAGCTACTGCAGCTTGAGTGCCTTGAACATCTTCTCCAGCCTCCGTAATATGGAGATATTGAGTGGATGCTTCTTCAGAAACTTCAGCCGTTAACTTGAAAACAAAACCCAGCCAATGCATGAATAATCTCACTCTCATGTAACTCTTGTAAACAAGAGTTATAGAAATACTGGGTGAAACAGAATTCAAGAACATCATTACATGGGAGTCGGGATATCATCCCATAGTTTTCTTCTACTTCACAAATTGTTTTAAGCATGCTAGATTATCTTGACTTCATTTTTATTGCACAGTTATTCTAGAATTAACAAGAGACTTTTATTCTATCAAGGTTCAGTAAAATCCTTTTGGGCATAATTAGTTTATAATGCATGTCCTTGCAGATCTGGTAAAATGCCTCTGAAGTTTGAAAGTGGCATTTTATTTTAGGAAAATTATCCTTTCCACAACTATGTTTTTTCAAGACAAGCTGTCAACATGTATTCCTGCTCTGATGGGACTTCTTTATTTATAGCCATTTCAAGAGCAGAGACATGATTGCATCCTGGATGTCCTCTTATTTTTTCAGGTTTGGGCATCTACTGGGTGAGCGTACAGAGAATCATTTGTGGAATGCACGTGAACATAAGACTTTGAAGAACTAAGTTTTAAAATGCTTGCCCTGTCTTCTCTCAGTAACTAACCACATAGAACCTATCTTGGTATTTTTCAAGGACTTAGCATTATGTCTGTGGATACTCAAAACCTGTGGAACAAGACCTGCAGGACAGCTCTTCCAAATCAGGCATTAGGTTTAGAATGGGGACTAGACTGGCCGAAATTTAGCAGAACAGCTTGTAAACTGTGGAGGTCAGCCAACTGCAGCTGACTTCTGGCTTTTTCCTCTCATTGGACACCAACAATAACCTACTCGGGCAGTGGAAAAGACACAGCTTGCCAACTGTAATTTTTTAAAGAAAAATGTCTATATAGCTCTGTGGTTTTCCCATAGCTTCTGCTCTACAGTCAGGTTTGCTCTGCAAGAGAAACAGTTTTTATTTTAAAACCAACAGCTACACATATGACAGCAGAGGAAAGCTTGAAAGGATAAGACCTCTCAAGGTAGCTGCCCTACCCTACTCCAAACTGAGAAAATTCATGTTGTCGGTTTCTTTTTTTCTAACCCAGCTTCTTAGGTCTAGCTTGATTTTTTTAAGCTCTGATCTTAGTGATACTGTGGTTCCTGTATACTTTGGATTGAAGCTGGAAACACAGAACAAATGATAAAAGACACTCTGTATAATGGTATCATTTTTTTTAGCTGATCAATTTAAAAATTCAGTTTCCTAGATTCTAGCCTTTTCTGGACCAAGACATAAGCTTCCTTCATTAATTCAATATTAGCTTACAGCTTTGCACATCTTGCAGTTAACGCCAGTGACTATTTGGCATATAACAAAAAATGTAGTAAGTTTTTCAATTTCTTTTTTTTTTTGCTAAAACTTTCACCCTTTCTGCTGCAAATAGAGGACTAGAGCCCTAAAATGCAGAAGTAAGCACGTACAATGTTGTTAATCCTACTAGATATTAAAGCACTGAAGCTTAACAGTCACAGCAATGTATGCATTCAAAATGGAGATGAGATCACACAACCCCCTGATCTTATCTGAAGTCAAGAACACATTTTTGAATACTTCTTATTTCTATCCTTACTTTTCTCCCTAGAATTTTTTTAAATTTTAGAGCCAGAGCTATGGCAACTTTGCTTTACCTCCCACTTGGTCTCCCCATCATGTTCCACTAGCTTCATTCCATGCTTGTTTTTCAGATGTCTGTTGAATTCCCATTTTGTACCGTACACAAAGCTGCAAACAGGACACTTAATGCCACCTACAAGGAAACACAAATAAATTCCTTGAGCTATTTTTATATAAATTGCCCGTCTACTCCACTTCGCTCTGGTGAGACCCCACCAGAGCATCCAGCTCTGGAGTCCTCAGCACAGGAAAGACATGGACCTGTTGGAGTGGCTCCAGAGGAAGCAATGAAGGTGATCAGGTGGACAACCTCTGCTATGAGGACAGGCTGACAGAGTTGGGGCTGTTCAGCCTGGAGAAGAGAAGGCTCCAGGGAGACCTTATAGTGGCCTTCCAGTACTTAAAGGGGGCTTATAAGAAAGATGGGGACAGACCTTTTTAATAGGGCCTGTAGCGACAGGAAAAGGGGTAATGGCTTTAAACTAAAAGAGGGTAGATTCAGAGTAGATTTAAGGAAGACATTTTTTACACTGAAAATGGCTGTGAAACACTGGTGGAACTGGTTGCCAGAGATGTGGTAGATGCCTCAAACCTGGAAACATTCAAGGTCAAGTTGAACGGGACTCTAAGCAACCTGATTTACTTGAAGATGTCCCTGCTCATTGCAGGGGGGTTGACTAGATGACCTTTAAAGGTCCCTTCCAACCCAAACCATTCCACAATTCTATTCTATGATTCTATAAAACTATTTTTCAAGGCAGTAAGGACCCATTTAATTTGACCCCATCTCAATCTAGCCACATAACTGTAATTTTAAAGGGTTTCCATGGGTCCAATGTGGAAAAAAGGGAAAAAAATTAGGTAGTTGAACTCACACAGTGCTTAAAAGGCAATTTTGAATAATGGTAATGGAAGGAGTTTGGAACAACTCATATATCTGGGAAGGTATGGCAATCCTGCTTCCCTGCCCGCATGCCTCTTTGCAGTGGATGGGAAGTTGCAGGAATGCTGTTCCCATCTTTCCCTCTATCCCTGGGGAAACGCTACCACAGCCCAATTAGAAAGAGCAGGAACAGACTACTCTTTGCATTAGTCTGAGATACAGCATCATTTCTGCAATTAAATCTATGTAAGAACTATGGGTTTGATCTCTCAGGAGGCAGATGTTAAGGGAGACAGACAAACTATAACAGAGAACATATATGGCAAAGTAAATAATAACTGGGTAAGAACTTGTGCTTGCTTCATTAACAAAAGCATTCTAGAAGAGGCAGGAAAATTAGAGAGGGAAAAGTTTTTTAAGGAATGGTAACATCCTAAGTTTGACCAACCCCTCCCCGTTTTTTGCCTTGGCCACAAAAAGCCGCTGCAGACCTTTCTTCAGCCTCTGCAGAATCATTCCCACAGCCATGACTCTGGTTGAAATTCAGGTTTAGTAGCACCAATGAAGACTAGTTATAGTTTCCAAGTGTCTTTTTTCTCAAGTCTGAGGGTGTCTATGACATGTTCTGCTTTAGGCCCGCCATAAACAAGGCCTAGCGCATGTTGTAAATCATTCTGAACTAATGTTTTTGGCCTATAAATACTCCTTTATTTCAAATCACAGTTACTTAGAGACTATTTTAATGCCTACTCCATTACATATCATTGCAGCTTCAAATGTAAATTGTATGTATAGTCCAGAAATCTGTCAGGCATGTCTCTGACAAGCTTCAGCTTTAAATATTGGTTCCCTCTTGTCTTCAAAGCCCTGGTGCCTTCAGGACACAACACAAAGCCATCAGGCACTGTAATCTTTCACTACGTGCTGGAGTATTTTCTAAGGGCTTATAAAAATACCGAGATCTTAATATTTAAGATACACAGCAGTGACATACTAATAATTTTTTGAAAAGTTACCTTCTCTAAGACAGCTGTTCTAGTTTTCTCAGGTTTCAAACAAACATTAAAGTTTTTTGGTACATTTGGCAGCACACAAGAGGTCCAGTCCTCTCCAATATATTCATCAATGACCTGGACGAAGGGATGGAATGCACACTCAGCAAATTTGCTGATGACACAAAACTAGGAGGGGTGGCTGACACCCCAGAAGGCTGTGCCGCCATCCAGTGAGACCTGGACAAGCTGGAGAGATGGGCAGAGAGAAACCTAATGAAATTTAACAAGGGCAAGTGTAGGGTGCTGCACCTGGGGAGAAATAACCCCAAGCACCAGTACAGGTTGGGGGCTGACCTGCTGGAGAGCAGCTCTGGGGAGAAAGACCTGGGAGTCCTGGTGGACAATAGGATGACCATGAGCCAGCAATGTGCCCTTGTGGCCAAGAAGGCAAATGGCATCCTGGGGTGCATCAAAAAGAGCGTGACCAGCAGGTTGAGGGAGGTTATTCTGCCCCTCTACTCTGCCCTGGTGAGGCCCCATCTGGAACACTGTGTCCAGTTCTGGGTCCCCCAGTTCAAGAAGGATAGGCAACTGCTGGAGAGGGTACAGAAAAGGGCCACAGAGATGATTAAGGGCCTGGAGCATCCCTTCTATGAGGAGAGGCTGAGGGACTTGGGTCTTCTTAGTCTTGAGAAGAGAAGACTTAGGGGGGATCTAATCAATGCTTACAAATACTTAAAGGGAGGGTACCAGGAGGACCAGGCTGGTCTTTTTTCAGTGGTGTCCAGTGATAGGACAAGAGGAAATGGCCACAAACTTGAGTATAAGAAGTTCCACCTAAACATGAGAAGGAACTTCTTTCCTGTGAGGGTGGCAGAACACTGGAACAGCCTGCCCAGAGAGGTGGTGGAGTCTCCTTCTTTGAAAACATTTAAAACCCACCTGGATACGTTCCTGTGCAACCTGCTATAAGTAGACTCGCTCTGGTGGGGGGGTTGGACCAGATGATCTCTAGAGGTCCCTTCCAACCCCGTATGATTCTATGATTATCAAAGCAAACCAGGGAGAGTTAACAGCGCGATGTCATCTTCACCCAACTACCTTTGCTTTTGAGAGTTTCTACTGTTTATTTTAACTAACAAAACTGTAAACCTAAGTTTTCTGCCTATCTACAAAATGACGCAGAGTGTGAATTTAGCACAATGTTTACTGGCTGAGTACGCAGCTTTAGAGGTAAAAAACTGAGCATGACAAAATCATAAGCATCCAATTTACTACACTAGATTAAAAAGCTTGTACTTCTTTTTCTTATGAAAGTCATTTGGTCAAATGTCAGTTGCTTATAATTATGCAAGTAAGTATTTCTCTTTTTTTTTTCCTCCCTATTGACTAAAGCAGAACAAAAATAATCTGTGTGTGATAAATTGTTGCATTAGGTGAGCAGAACTCCTTCTAACAAACCTAATGGCTAGGGAAGGGCGTCATGCCACTTTAGCAACGATGCCACCAGATGGCTGTCTCCACGTTATCATGGCAAATGACTCTTGCCCATCATGTTCAAATGCTTCAAATATACTCTCGTAAACTGGTTATAAGCCAAGTCCTCGTTGCATACAGTCTTTTATGAATAAGGTGATTAGCAAAAGGATTCCATTTTACAGTAATGGAAACCTACCATATGGTATTCTATCAGGTGAAAGAAATAAACTTTTAATTTTGACGAAAGAGCATATAACTACACCCAGTCACTAGGGTCTTTCACTGACACTTATTATTTCTATACAATTTCCCCCTCTTTGCTCTCAATCTATTTTAAGTCTTCACCACACTTCACTATTACAAAAGATGTTCAGTACTCCATCTCTAGACAAAACTGAAATAGTTTCACTATTAAGGGAAACTCAAGTTCACAAAAGCAAAATACCTATGTTCAAATTAGGACAAAGGTATCATCAGTTGCAGAAAATGAAATTAAATATTCATTTTCACACCAATCTGTAGTATTAGGAAAAACCTGCTGTTGTGAAAGAGAGGACACTTTTCCACATTACTTTGATATTGAAACTATTATAACAATACACCAGATAAATTAAAGCTGTAACTTTTGTCGTTATGACTTTAATTAAAGAACAAATAATGGAAACATAGAATTAAACTGGTAATATGTAACTCCACATCAGTGACTTGATATGAAAGCTCAGGGAAATTAATTTCTAGGCTGTTCTTTAAAGAAATGGGTAACATACAGAGAAAGTCAATGAATTACACACCTTGTCGATTTTCAATACCAAACCCAATGTTTGTAATAAAATAATGCACACAAATATTATACAGCTCTACAACTTTTTTCCATCACGGCATTGACACGTGCTCTCCAAACAGTTTATTTATTGGCCTAAAATCTCCATAAGACAACTATTATTTTTATGTTAAAAGAAAGCATGTGGTATAACAACACAGGGGCCACAACTGGATCACCACGTACGTGCTGCACAAACACAATAAAAATCCATCTCCCAGAGAGCTAGTCCAACTGCCTGACCACTTCAGGGCTGACCAAAAGTATATTTATATATAAAGCATATTTGTTTTTCTCTTCCCCCTGACATTCCATTAGCTCTCATACTTAATGTTGAATTTTTGATCCTCCCAAAATCCTTGTTGCCTCCAATTAGGTTATCCGTGACAGCAATTTCTCTAATTGACCAGGTGTCTATATCTAATTAGTTTTATTTGTCTTTATCTTTGTGAGGTATGACTGTAGTTTTACAGAGACAGCAGTAACAAGCAGTTGTTCTAGACAGAATGAGATATTTAGGGCTTTAACATGGAAATGTGATGTAGAAAAATGCAGGCCTGGTATGACGTCCTTGGGAGGCAGAAAACCAAGAGGCAGCACAGAGGAGGGCAGGGATGGTGTGAGAAGAAGTGGGGCAGAAGCTCGGCGCTGAGAACCCACAGCTATCAACAACTCAGAACTGATCAGTTAAGAATATGCAAATTCAGAGCTGGATAGAACTGGTTTCAGGGACAACAGAAATAGAAGAAATAGACTTCTAGAAACAGAAAAATGAGGAGCACCATAACAGCAAATTTGGATTTAATCTTCAGCTACAGACCAATAGATGCGTAGATGTGTGTAACCAAACATGGAACAATGGCCCCAGCTGGGAGAGGAAGATCACAGAGTCATAGAATCCTTTAGGTTGGAAAAGACCTTTAAGATCATAAAGCCCAATCATTAACCTAGCACTGCTAAGTTCACCACTAAACCATGTCCCAAGGCACCACCTCTACACGTCTTTTAAATAAACTTACAGAAACTCCCATCCCAAAGCCAACATCAGATGGCAACCACCCATCTTAGGACTTAGAGAAACAGCGGATGGGTGATTGTAGCACCAGCAAAAGGAATAGGAACTAAGAAGTGTGTGTGTGTTACCATTCTAATTGAAACAATAATACTATTGAGATTTTTTCTGCATATGAGTACTCTAACTACATTTTTTTTTTAAATAAGAATTTGATCTAGACTAATGTTGTTTCTTGAACTAGACTGTTAAGTATAATATTGCTATTATACTAGCAATAAATTTTTGGCTTTACCTACATAGATAAAGTGTGCTTCCTTTACCCATAAACAAGATTCTGAGTGTAACAACTTGTAACCTGTTTTACCCATGCTCTCTTTTCCCCGCCATTTCTCTAGCAGGGGAATAATTTGCTACCATTTACTCTTCGGTCTCCTTCCTTACATTTGTTCAACCTTGTTTTAAGTTCAACCTTGCAAAACTGTCATAGAAATTTATCTGTGGAATGATATATATTTATCATTCATTTCAACACATAGTGACACTTTACTTACAAAAGGAGACAAACAAGTGAAAACGATAAATGTACGCAACAATGAATAGCACAGGCAAGGTGAATCACAACTTTGGTTCATCCAGCCTTGGAAACCAAGGACAAAGGACACTGAATGAAGGATAAAAGGCCCCATTTCAGAATTACTAAAAAGAAGTTATGATTTATCACATAACACCCAACAAACTAAGGAAAACATATCGCACAAAAGTTTACCTTTACACTAAGTTTGCTCCAGCAATAAAAATAACAAGTCTTACATGGTGGAGATGTACCTTGTTGGATAAGGGCTTCTGGCGCAGGCTCCCCAGAACCTACATTTACATACTCTTCATTGGGATGCTTTCTGTTGTAATGCCTCTTCAGGGAACCAGATATGTTGCAGGAATAGTGGCAATGTGCACAACGGAAAGGCTGGGAGCAAAACCAAAAATGTTAGAACATATTTTCTGACCTCTTCAGGATACAGGTTTAAGCTGCAATGTTTTGATCCCAAGATCATTTCACTTCTGGTTTAGTAATATTCCAAGGAAACCTTCCAAAATTCAATATAAATTGAAGTTGTAACTAAACATTACCTAAAATTTGGTACTTTTTATTATGTGCAAGACACCAAGTATTCTCAACATTATAAGATTATTACCTACTTTTCGTAATTCAGTAAACTGTGTCTTTTCATAATTGATGATCACAGGTCTGACCACGTGGAGACTTTCTACTACAAGGAAATGACTCAGCTGCCGTGAGCTTTGGTCTGAAAAGGGGGAGTAAGAGAGCTAAAATAACTGAAGGTACAATATGATTGCATAGCCAGCCTAACGTAACAGATAACTGTACCTGACAGGGTTGATCTCCTCCCTTTCCTTTCCTTCTCTCTCCAACATGTTCCCAACTGCTTCCCTTTCACTGGCACTTGCATTCATCTGACCACTTGGTGAGCTAAGTTTTGGGAACTAAATTAATTCATTTTTAAGAACATACACCTTCCTTCATCTAACAGGGTGAAGGCATATCTGAAGAAAAAAATTTAGGAAAACAAGCATTTGTGCCTAAAGTTAGCCTTTGAGAATAACCTGCTGAGTCAGATATGTCACAGTTAGAGGAAGCTCGACACAACAATTAGGGTCCTGGAAAAGAATGCAGGTGTTGACCAAGTCCTTGGGGATAAATCAAGTACCTTCAAATGGGATGCAAAATATTTCATGCACAGCAACCAGGCCCACCTAAAGCTACTCCACAGAAAATGGCTGGTACAGAATTGTTTATTAGGAAGCTGAATTTAAAGAGGGGAAATGTCTGCAGTCAGGGTCCATTGACCAGAACATTCCCCTAAGCTTGTTGCTCACGACCCTCCTTCAGGCTCCAAACAGCAAAAATAAGGAAGAAAACCATAACCTTACAATTCAGAAGCTACTGTAACATTCAGCTATTCAATTTTACAAAGGAGTACTCTCCTTTTCTACTGCTGAAACTGTTTTTCAAGAAAATAATCCATCCAGACTGCTGTGTACTTGTTCCACTCTCTACATACTTGCATGTTGTGTATGTTACCTGCTATCAGATGGCAAATTCATGGAGCTTGGAAATAGGATGGATTAAATTATCAGCAGGTAGCGTAAGTACCGACATTCCTCTTTGAGTTCAATATGCATGAAAACAACTATCCCAGAAGGAGGCAAGGTGCTACCAACAGTTTTTGAATTCCTTTTGACAAGTACTCCTGACTAACCTGTTTCAGTGTCGATACGGCATTGAATAGCCACGCTTACATGCAGGCTGACAGAGGGCTGAAAAGAGATGCTGAGACAACAGTTCTAAAGCTGATCCCCAGGTCAGAACCAGCCCTATTTCAAGAACTGCATTATGAGTACATTCATCCCATTAGCCATTAGAGAAGGAAAATGGTGTATTTCCATTTGCAAAAAATCCATTTAACAAGGTAATTCCACAGCAAAACTACATACTTAAGAAAGAAAAATTATTTGTTGAAAATGTATCATCTCTTTTGAGGACTTGCTTCATTTTCTTACATGTCTTGTCTTCCAAAATTTAAACCATGAATCAAGACTGTCTTCCTGTCTGCTTTATGGAGGTATGCAGCATTGGTACTTATTAAGAATGGCTGAAGTGTATTCTTTATAGAAGCAAAATGATTTGTTAGATAATGAAAGATGTTGCATATGAAAAAAGCATGATGTTTTCAGTAAGAAATATGCTCATTCCCAAGATAAAGTGTTACACTAAAAGGAACATTTACATACATACAAAACGCTGGATTTTTCTGGAACAGAAATTAGTATCATTTTTACTTCCTGAATATAACATTTCAAAATTCATTACATCAAAAACTATCATGCTGACAACCAATGTGAAATTTAGGAAAAAGACCATAGTACAGTTTATTAAAATAAACCGTATCTCTAATCTAAACACTTCATAGAAATATTAACAATCTTCAAAACTCTTTCCAAGACACGTTTCAGATAAATGGGGAGTTTTAAAATTAATTCCCTTCAATTTTCTTCAAGTATATGAACTCATCTATAGTACATTAGACTGGCAAACTTTCAGAACAAATTAAGGTTGGCAATGAAGACTGATGTATGGGATTTGCTTTCCTACTTCCCTAGGACATTTTAAGGTACACATTAGATTAGTTCTCTCAAGGACTGAAGTACAAAAAAACCAGTAATGTTTGTTTTATATTGCAAGATAACATACATATATTTTTGGCAAGTAAAGACACTAATTAAAAATCGTTCATGGACAAAATAACCCTATCTCAATAGTCTGTACATAAAGTCAAAATTCTAATAATATTAAAATGTTAAGGTCCATAATTGTCACCAAACAGGAAAATGTGCCAGTTCTAAAACTGTTGCTGAAGTTCCATGCATTTCCAAATGATGAATCAGTAAGCATGACTTATATGTTTTCTTACCTTGAAAGAGACATGTTGTTCCATATGACGCAGGAGCTGTGGCTTTTGGGCAGCTGTATAGTCACACACTGTACATTTAAACTGCTTTCCTGAAATGGGAAGAGAAAACATGGTAACTTTTTTCTACTTATGTTCAGAAAACTACTGATTATATTTCCTCATAAAGCAACAACAATGAACAACAGTAGAAGTCTGGCACTTGCTCTGCAAAATTTTAGTTAAATAGAGCTAAGAGCAGAATAAGGAAGAAAAAAGACTCTATTGTCATCTTTAAATTATAAGCATTAAATAGTGCTCCTGGGATAGTTATTTGGGAAAGAATAAAAAAGAATCCTTATAGTGTAGCCTAAATGGAAGAAAGAAATCAATTATTTACAACTGCAGGCACAGTTATTTTGCAATTTGTAAAGCAGATTTGGAAATCCTTAAGCCACAGATGTTTAAGTCATATTCACATGTGGTTTTACCTATTTCTGGCCCAAGCTCTGAATTGTTACAATTCAAATACACTTGAATTTTCTTGTGTTTTCCCCTGTAAGTTTTCTTGATGTACTTCTGGTAAGATATGACATTGATCTATTATTTTCACCAGAAGATTCAGTTATGTGTTTAGCACTACTCTTCCAGTAATGACTCAATACCATAAAAGGGTTTTCTACAGCGGCTTAACCCTGGACACAGGGAGAAATAAAATATGCTATAGACGAAAATAAGATTAGAATGGCAAAAAATACAGAGGTTTTGTGTTTCGACCTTTCGCTTCCATTTACACAATTTTAAAACAACGGGTGCAAATTGCTCCATCAACATCAGACTGAATGATGCCTGCTAGCCACATTCATCATGACACTTTGTTCTTTCTCATCTGAATCTCCACAGTAACCCTAAATCTCACATACAGTCACGCAAGGGAAGAGAAAGCATGTACTCGGACCAGTTCACTCTTCATATGCGGTAAGTTCCACGCTGGCAGCTACCAAACATGAGGGATAATGGGTAGGTTTCGTGACCTGTTCTTGGAGAAGGGTGATTCATATTTCTTTATTGTAACTGGGCACAAATTTTCTCAAAATGTATGGAGTTGAAGTAACAGTTGAACTTTTACAATTCTGCATCAATTGTTTTAAAAAAAAAATATCATAGAGTGGCCCACAAAAAGGGTAAAGACAATGCATAAACATTGCTCCTTCAGATACCAACCCAAAGAGTCATTGAAAGATTCTTATAAGCCATTATAAGAACAGTGGATGTTCTTACTGGATACAAATATTTGTCAGTGCAGGTGTAAAAGGGAGACCAGTCGACTCACTAGAGTTGCTCATTGTGCAAGGACCTTTAGTCCTAATAGTTAAAACTCAGGTGTAGATTTGTGTGTGACCCTTAAAGTGTTATGTGTTCCTATATTTGTGCTTTTATGTATATGTATTCATTTAGGATACTTTATAGTAAGCTAGCATGAATCTTGCGATCTTCGAATCTGTAAATAAGTCGCTGATTGATTATTTTATTAAATCACCTTGTAAATTCTTACATCGGTGAATGATTAAGTGCTGCTAAAACTTAACTCTTGATCTATCTCGAATCATTTATAAATTTCAAATTGCTACTAAATCATGACTGTGTCAGATATTTTCATCCACAACATAGAGTCAGTGAAATTTATATGTATTGCTTTGTGAAAAAAAAAACCATCCGTTCAGAAGTGTCATCCAAAGAAGGGTGTTGCTCTAAGTTCTACAGACAAGACATCATACTTGACATTTCTTTACATGCCTGTGAGCTTTTTAGTCAGACATCAATAATGAGGGCACTAACCCTCCAACCTGAAATAGCGATAATAAAAATCGAAGAACCAGAACTGGAATTTCAACAAATGAAAGCTGATGCTCAGAACATTCAGTCTAAAATGAAGTCAATATTTTTAAGCAGTGGGCATGATTAATGACTATGATAATTTACTTAGAATTCAGATGGATGCCCTGTCATATGAAGCCTTTAAATCAAGTCTGATTAGCCCTTCCAAAAAAGATACACTACAATCCAGCAGAAACGTGATGCAAAATTATTAGATTAAGTTATGGCCTATACTCTGAAAGAGATCAGACTTTGTGATTTTACGAGTCTGCTTTTGGCCCTAAAATCATTAGTCTGTGTCCTTCTTAAGGCAAGATGGTCAGACTTTGTCATTATATATTTTCAAGATTCTCTAATAGGAATGAATTCTCTCTGACATTTTCAAGAAACATCTGTTGCTGTTTGTGGCTTTGCAGAGATTGAAACTCCCAAACATATTACCATTCTGTGGGTTTCTCTTGCTTTCCCTTCAAAGCATTCTCTCTCTCAAACCTTTTTTTTTTTATGTATTAAAATAACATAGTTTCCTTCCTTTTATTCTCTGGGTTTAATACTGTTTCCCCATATTTTGGCTTAAAGACTTATCAGACCCGCTGCCTCTAGCCAAATTACAAGGTGTACGAAATACAGAAAAGACTGCATTCCTGCATTAAATGCCCATGGCTGGCAAACTATGTTTGCCTGACATGGAATAAGTGTGTGCTAAAAACTACTCCAAAAGGAGAAGAACCAAAAGGAAGGATGGAGAAATACAATACAGAATATTCTGTATTATCCCGAAGAGATCAAGTTTCTTTAGATTCTGGATCTTGCTCAAAAAAGTTAGAAACATTTTATACTGAGTGTGAAATTTTACATAAAACACAGCTAAGAAAAACCTCAAGACAACTTATAATATCTAATGAAATTAATGAAAACCAGGTTTTCTGGTTTATTTCTAATCACAAACAGCAATAAGCCTGGACTATGGAACTGTTTTCTATCATGCCACTCTTGAGATGTCTGTCTTCTGGAGAAGAATAAAGCAAATAGAAAACTCCTTTATATTCCACTAGTTAAATTGACCTTGCAGGGCTGATATTTGAACAAAAATCGCCTGGATTCATAAGTCAGGAAGACGAGACTCATAAACAGCGAAGTATCTTTCAAATTCATTTGTTTGTGAAATAACTGAAGAACACTAGATGTGTGCTAGTAAGAACTTTTGAAGTGCTGTCACTATAGAAAGGGACACCGAACAAAGAGAAATTGCCAGCATTCAAGAGGCTGAAAGTCCCTTGACAAATCACATATTATATTGTTAGTGACAAATGCTGTCTTATTTTTCACAAGTGTTAGAAATTGCATGATGAGTTCACTGGGGAGGACTTAGTGAGGAAAATTATCTAAGACTCTGCAGACAGTAAGATTCTGTTCCAATTGGAGTCAACAGCAAAATGCATTTTCCAAAGGTACAGGGAATTTCCTGGAAGTGCAAAAAGCAAGGCGAAAGAGCATAAAGTACTGGATTCATTTATATCAGTCAAAAAAGAAGGTGGATCAACCAGTTATTGCAGAATATGATGACAGTTCAAAGGCAGATAAAAAAGGCTCCTGGTAATAACACCACCTCTAGAGTCAAAGCTTCAGCCTGCCCAAACAGTAAATGGTCAGAGAATATAGTTCCTCGCATGCAATTAAATGTTTAAAACTAACTTCACACCTTTAAACCAAATCCAGACAAGGCTAGTTCCCGCACAACCATACTCCTCTTCTTAGCAGTGCCATATTTTCAAAGCAGCCTCAGCTGAACTGCAATACTTCCTCACACACAAACTTATTTTGTGCAAGAAATAGAACTAACAGGTAAAAATAAATTCAACTTCCATTGCTGAATTTCTCACTATTTGGACACGCCAGATGGTGAAAACAAAACAGAAAGGTTTTGAAATGAAACCCCATGAAGGGATTTTTTTACGGCACCATACAAAGAGGCCTTTTTTCCTTTATAGTCTGATCATGCTCCAAATTTCTTTTTAATTCAAATACAACCTGCTTCCTTCTCGCAGCCAGGAATCAGCTGGGGATGGCATTTGATAAGTAAAATCATTGATTCTTGCATATGAAGTTTAGATGTATGTGTGACATCTGCTTGTTATTGACCAAGTTGTTTCAAATTATTGGAAAGTATTTTTTGAGTAACAAGTGTGATTTACTGACTCATGGTACTATTACAGTAACTTTGGTAATGCTACAGTAATTATATGCTTCCTATAATACTAATCATATCACTGTAAAAAGGGTCATGTCTTTCACTAATATTATACATAGATATAAGCATACATAAAAATAAATATCTCTGACACAAAAACTTCACATATTCTAGAGATGTAACACAGCACATGTGCTTTCTTTGTAAGGACAATGCTAATGAATATGCAAAACAAAAATTCAAAAGAATTTAAATGGCATGGTCAATAAAGAGTGGAATGAGATTTCACAAGGTTGCATGAATAAAAAAGATGCAGCTACTGTGTCAAAATGAAGGTCTGTAAAACTTACCTTGCTAAATCATTTACTTTACTTTCATGATCACAGACAAACAAAGTACTGTTGCGTTCAAATTTTGAAATAAAAGATGGTGCTTTTCTGGATTTGCATCTCACTTTTTCCTGTTACCATCACAGAAATATTAAGTTCACAGAGCAAATGCATGTGCTGCATGTGTGCTTGAAGGGAATACGTATGTGCTCAGGTTTGCCATTGACTGGACCTGAGGACACAGGTCCTGGCCTCTACTGGGCTACCAGATTCTCAACTCCCAACAACATTCTCATAGAAGGAAGCAGTAAGAGACTTAAACATGGAACTATTTGTCTTTGCAAATTTCTATTGAGATCAACAGCTCTTTGTAATAGGGCTATAAGGCCAAATCAAAATTTCAGGAAAATCAACTATTCCAGAGACAGCTGTCTTAATTTTGCAAAATTCTGAATTATTTCACAATCAGTATCTCCTGTGAATAAACAAAATTAGAAGCACTTCATGTTCAACCTAAAACCACTTGTTATAAGGTCCTATAGTACACCCAGCATTTATTGCCCTAAAATAAACTTGGATTTAACAAGCATGCGCTTACCATCAGCAGTATGGAGGAGCTTATGGCTCTTCAAAGTGCCTTTTGATTTGAACTTTTTCCCACACATATCACAAAGGTGCGTTTTCTCAGTGCTGTGACGATTCATATGGGCTTTCAAGTTACTCTTGCTGCGAGCGGCATACTCACAGAGAGAACATTTGAAGGGTTTCACACCTAAAAATAAAAAAAAATATATACCATGAAACAACCAAGCCATAGATTTTGATGAGAGGCTGGACATTTGCTTGAAAGAAATTTCAGATCATGCGACCAACATAGACAAAAAGGTCACAATTTTAAAATTTGGATATCTGCATTTAAGAAATTACATGTATAGCTTCTGTGTAAATGATACTGAGCTCTTGACAGCATCACTGAACTTACAAAGAGAAGGAGGGATTCTTTCAGAATTAAATACTTCCCTACTGAAGCCAGGTACTGAGTTTAACCAAGCAAATAGAAATGTTTGGTTCTTGGTATGCCCGTCCTTCATTTAAAAGTAGACTCCAGACTGCCTAAGTGGATGCCTAGCTGGAGCACATACCAAATCCCCCTCTAAAAGTCATCAGATAACTATCATTCTCTATATTCTCCAATAAAGAATGAAGAAACCTATTTTAGGGGGACTGGTTCATTAGGTACTTAATATGTAAGCCCAAGTTAAATGTGCAAAGCTGTGTTTTATTGTTAATTAGCATCAGATTTGCTAACGGCCCACACAATAGTACCCCCCCCCCCCTTAGTAAGATGCAAGCAATTCCAATTTCACTTTTCTCAAAGTTCTCTCATGTAACAGAGATACACACAGCACGTCATCTAGTAGAAGGTCTACAAGAACAAAGTAAATCCTTCAAAGAAAAGTTGAATAAATCTGAACTGGCAGAGTAGTTCAACAGTTTCATGAGGCTCTGGCAGTTTTAGATTGATATTCATGACCTTAAAACTAGATTTACAAGCATGAGGAATTACAGCCTACTTTAAGCAGACTTGATTGCAAACTTCGATTTTGGAATAAATTTCCATTCACCTCTTTCTCCTGTTAGTTAGATGAGATGAGTTCCAAGCTTTTTGGGCAGAATAAATGAACTGTATCTATGGAATACATAAGTAATTTCTCTAAGACTCTAATTTTGCATTACCTGAACTCCTGAATGGAATAAAGGACCACTACTATTGTACCCAGGCAGGTAAGCTCAGTTAAAGTACTCAAACAACTATGCAGTACTAGTATGAATGTCTGAACTCTCTGCATGGGAACAAACACTTTGGAATTAAAACATCAGTTTGAGAGCACCACATCCCATTATCCTCTTTCTGCAGAGGGATGGCTTAAGAAGCCAAAATAACATTCGAATGCCATAGGCAATCTGTTCCATAAATTATTAACTGACTGAAGAGCATACTGAGTGGTCTTCCACCTGTTATAAAAATAGACAGATTGAGTAGACACAAGATTTTTCTGAGCGTAGATTTTAACTCCAATGGATTTTTAACCTGTGTGTTGCCATGTTTCTGGAATTTCTCCCTAAAACATGATAGACAGGTCAGCATTATCTTACAGGTTTCTCCTCACTGTTTATGTCCGTGTCAGCTAGCTGCCGCATTCAGCATGATTTAATTAAAACACACACAGAAGTTATATACATACATCAAAGCAATTGCATTTCAATTGTTTTATTAATAGATTTCCAGACCAAGTATTTTTGGAAAAATGTGAAAGCAGCTGCAGTTATTCATGAGAGGTTATAGAAAATTACTTCTTTTAAGAGACTGAGCATGTATTTAATTCAGTCCTCACTCACATTTATTATAGAATACTTTATGGAGGTTTACGAAAGAGTTTTGGAAAAAAATGGAATCATAAACTTATTCGCATTATTTAACATATAGACCATCTATTCATATTATCAGCATGCAGTTCCATATGTGTCCTGAGTCTATTAAACTAATTATTTAACCTCTACTGTAGCCTAAAGTTTTTCACTCAGGTATTGTAATAACTTTGAATTCCTTTTTGTGTCACCAGACCTTGCATGGAATATGAGACTGATTACATGCCCTAGAGCTTAAAACCAGAGTTTTACCTTCATGAGCCCAAATATGACGCTGAAGGTCTGATCCATTCTTCATAAAATAAAAATCACAGTAGGGACATTTCACAGCTCGTTTTCCAATAAGTCCTTTTAGCTGAACTCTTCTGCCAAGAATCTCAGAAATAGTAGTCATTGAAACCTCTAAGAGAAAAGTGAAAGGTAATAAAAACCAGAAAGACATGAGGGAATTTGTTCTATGTTATGTAAGTAACATTGAAGAGCCAGATCCTGATTCACTTCAGCTTTTTTAAAGCCCTACTTCCTCTACTGCCACTTATCTAAGACCTGAGCAAAGAACATAAGGACCTTTTTCTCCTCTAGAGCTTTTAGGATGTTCTGTCCTACCTCTCCTGATCTCTGTACTCAACTGCCTGGCTAGAAAAAATACAATTGAAATATAAAAAAATCTTGGGTGTGCCACTGTCTTAGAAATCAATTTCTAACAATGAACTTTCCCAATAAGCTAATTTGGCACTTTTTCTTCACTATTTTCAAAAGATTTTATTCAGGATTTCACTCCAGATTTCCAGATGTCAAGGTGATAATGATCAAAACCGCTGATAATCAGAAACTTTAAAGTTAAAAACAGACTCACGGAATAAATGTCATTGAAAAGGACCTCTAAGGTCACCTGCTCCAAGCAGGGACAACTTTGGACTTCCAACTTCAAAGTTACATCAAGTTATTCAGGGTCCTATCCAGTCCTGTTCCAAACATATCCAAAAATGGAAATCCTACAACCTCCAGTGTTTGACCACCTTTACGGTCAAAATTGTTTTCCTAATTTCTAATCAGAATCTCCTTGCATTAACTCATGTCCCTTCACTGTACAGTTCTAAGAAGATTCTGGCTCTGTTTTCTTTTTAATCTCCTATTAGCTAGCTGAAGACAGCAATTAAGATTCCTCTCCTAGACTTTGCTTATTCAGGCTAAACACACTCAACTCTGTAAGTTTTTCTTTCATAGGAGCTAATGTTTTGGTTGTCACAGTGAAAAAACTCAAAATAATGAAGCTTAAATTAAAATGATCCAAACACACATAATGAAAATGTTGCCAAACGCTTTTAAAAAATAAATCAAATTACTCAATGCATTTCAGATTAATAAAATGCTATCACTTGACTCAATGAAGGCTTAGCAGTCATGCCATCTAAACATTAAGGCATGAAATCTGATGACTTATTCCCAAAATCTTATAAAATTTTAAAGTTACAGCCTAAACTTAGATTTTTACCAAATACAAACCTAGTCTCCTAATTATTGGTTCCAGAGTGGAATCAAAAATCCTGCCTGAAGTCATATGTGCAAGGAAAACAACCGCAAAAGGGAAACACAAAAACCCATGAACTGAGCAGAGATATGTTCTAAAGTACCCAAAAAAGAAAAATACACACACAAGTCTGAACCCTCAGTCACCTTCTATGGCTTGGATCCTTCATTCATGATTGCAGACTACTGTCTGCTCAGTAGGGATCTGTGAAAGCTGATGCCTCTCATGTCTCGGGACTATTAACAAATTTCATATTAAATCAGACAACGGATGGAAAAGAAGATAATTCTGAGAGCTGGAACCAGAATCCAAGACTCCTCATTCACTGCTCTGTACCCAAATCACTTGCCAATAAAGCCAAGCTTTCTTATCTCTTTGGTTTAAAATACTGCTCTACCAAAGTTTACAGAGATTTTTGTCCCACTGCCCTCATGGGATCAGAATTCAATCCCTATTCCCTGCAAACCTAGAAGAGGAAGGAGTACTATTTAATTTCATATTTTCAACTTGATGAAATAGAAGAGACAAAAAAAGGGTCATGCTGAATGATATTAAGAAAGGAAGGAGAGAGGAGCTCCAGAAATAGCATTTTAATGATGAATATGAAAGGGTTTCAGTTTAAATTAATTTTTGATATGTCGTTTTAGAATTCAATTCCTTTTAACAGTATCCATTTTTCCTTTCATCTTTATTCTTTTCCATTTACATTTTCAAAAACAACTGCACTCACTCCACTGCAGTACTTGATAGCTTATACCATCAGACCCCTTACATTTATATGGCTTGCAATTAAGTATGTTGTACAAATAAAGGATTTCCTCCTGATTACAAGGACAGCATGCACAGGAAGAAGATTTGTGCATTAATTCTCCATATATTGAAATACTATTGTTGCATAACTACAGCATAGGCATATATTAGATGTAGTATTTCTTTAGTACCATGGAGATATATCTAATAAATCTAGTATTTTGCTTCTAAGATCTATTCGCCTACAACATATGAATTAAAAATGAAGACATCAAATAATAGGCTGTGCAGATTTTCTTTCTTAACCTTACTTCTATTATAACCCAAAGTTTAAAAGAACCCACTTTCCTGGACCAAAAAAAAAAAATTACACTATACTTTCAGATGGATTCAGGTATCAAACAAAATGTTCAAAAGTATTAAAATGCATTAGTTTAGCATGTCAGCGCTCCAGAGTTAAGTGGTATTTCTGGACCCCAGACACAGTATACACTAACAATTCAGCAGTCAATGGACCAGTGCAGACCAATGGCAACCAGTAAGGGCACAGGACATAATACACTGCTAGTTCACAGATCACATTATTTAGGGAGGCCTCCTATTCTGCCTGGCTGAGACAGCATGAAGGCTTTATAGGCACAGCTCTCCAGATTTAGTTTCTATGCTTACTGGGTGACATACCTCCTGACTACAGCATAGCACAGAAGCCTTTCCTCATCTCACTTTGCTGCATCAGACATGTCCCCTGACGTATGACAAGCCCTCCAACCACACTGTTGTAGAGTGGTCTGCAAATAAAGAGGTTCGGTAACTAAAGAGCTAAAGTGGGAGTTAGTCTGAAATTAAAGTGAAGGAAACTGTTTAAAACACGGGTCTAGCACTATCTAGTGGCCGTAGGAAGATAAGAAACTACTGCTTTACCTATTGGGTTGCATTTCAGACATAGACAAGAAAAGTTACATCATTTTTATTGGATTTTTTTTCTCCAAACTCAGTTTGAGCATGGTCAGTATTTTCTTTCTTAATATCAAATTATGTCAGGTGATAAGTAACACATAGATAAGTTAAAGTATGTTGGCCATTGCAGTCAACTCTGCTTCATCCACAGTGGCAGTGGGCCTTTTATCCAACATAATACAGACATGGAGGAGGAAAGTATAGACACAGAAATGCGGTTCTCTTGAGTTCACTGAATTTCACTGAATTTTTAGAGTTGGAAGGGACCATAGGGATCATCTAGTCCAACCCCCCTGCTGAAGCAGGATTGCCTAGAGCATGTTAGAGCATGAGTTCACATCAGTCAGATTTAAATCACTCCCTGCACCGGTCACTTGAGCGCTTTGGCACTGAGTTCCCAAGATTTGAGAAAGGATTGCTTTCTCAGGAACAGCACGCTGACTCGCTGCACTCATTTTATGTTGCACTGATAAATCAGGGCACTAGAATGCAAGGTATAAACAGAGGTTGAAGGGAGTCCAGTGGTTAGCTTGGATCCACCTGGGCTTCTCAGCTCCAGTTTAACACTGGCCATACCATATCGCAGCTGGTTCAAGTAGATTTCACTCAGCCCTGGACTTAAAGCCCAGGCACACACTAACTGAGCAGGCACAGCCAGCTCAGGGACCTTTGCGTTCATGTGAATTACCTACACACAAAATAATGAGCAATAAACACATTTCTGTCAGTTTATGTATGGCCAACGGGAATTTTATGTCTCATGGGTTGTTACAGGATGTCTACATGACTAATTCTAAACTTCCCAATGCTTAATTTGAATTCACCCAGGTCCTCTTTTGGAAATGAGTTCTTTACTAGATTTCTTAGCACAATTACTTGATATACTCCACAACACACAAGCTGGAACAATAACTTTTTTCACTCTAATTCAAACAGCCGCAAACCCAATACAATTCTCTAAACCAGTTAGGTGAGACACAGACCCTTCTCTTTCTTTGGAATATAATCATATTACACTGCTCACTTTAAACCTTTATCCATTTATTGCAATAGACTGAGAAATTTTCCTTGGTTTTCTCTTACCAGGGTGATTTGTCTTGATGTGGGATTTTATAAGCCGATCTTCAGAAAATGACTCCTCACACACAGGACAGGAATAACTCTTTTTATCCTTAAGCAAGAAAGAAAGAAAGAGATTGCATTATCAGTCCACTGCTGTAATCACTATAGTCATTATTCAGTAATACATGGTTCTCAACAAAGTTATAATTGAAGGTTCAGTTTTTAAGGAAAAAATGAAGATATTTATAGTGAAATAAGTGAAGGAGAACTATTAAAGTATTCCAAGCACATCATTAATCCTCATGAATGAAGGGCTCCAAGTTACAGCGCAGAGAAAATGCACAATAAATGTAAGCATTATCTTCTGACTGACTCTTTAGAGAATCAAGAGCTGAAAGATCAAGTCACATAACAGAAAGAAGCATATTAGATGTAAGCAGTAATATTCAGGGTTTTTTTCATTTTTTCCACAAGTCCACCCTTCTGAAACCTAACGATCAGATCTCATTATTCTGAAGACATCCACCAATATGTGTATTTATAATGTTACTTAATGGCCTGAAATGGAGCAGAAGAGTTAACAATGACAGATGCCATTACTTATTCAGTGCCTACATTTCCAACTACTTTATAAATATTCAGCTTTTTATGTATTACCAATAAAGTATTATTCCACTATTTTGATTTTAAGACTTACAGACTACTCTGACTTTCATCAGTGTCATTTTTGTTATAAAAGATTTAACACCATCAAACAAGTTGAACTGGAGAGTTTTGATGCAGTTTCTTCCTATGCGCAATTCTACTGTAATTGTAATTTCATTGTTTTTACAAATGCACCTAACTCCACATAAAAATGTAGGACTTTTCTCCAGTAATTGGTAAATTACCCAATTTGAGGGTGCCAGAGCACTGGAACAGGCTGCCCAGAGAGGTGGTGGAGTCTCCGTCTCTGGAGACATTCAAAACCCACTTGGACATGCAACCTGCTCTACGTGCACCTTCTCTGGCAGGGGGGTTGGACTAGATGATCTCCAGAGGTCCCTTCCAACCCTGTATCATTCTGTGAGGTTCTTCTTTCCAGAAATACTTGCTGACACAACAGCCTGGACGGTCAATTAAGTGAGTGGGTCATTTAGTCACCTCTGCACTGACCAAATTAACATATGAATGGATTATCAAAACAGCAGATGGAGTAAACAAAGTCTAGTTAATTGTGATATCTAGGCAGATAATCAGATAACACATTACCTGATGGGATGTGTACCTACCAAACTACCAAGAGATCACTTGTAAGAGGCGAGCTGAAGCTACAGAATAGATATTTCACTAATCACTTCAAGAGGACACAAAACTTCAAGGACTGTGGAAGGAAGATCACTGTATCAAAAAGAGACAGACCCCTGCACTATAGAAGAGAAATTTGGAGTAAAGAGAATAAACATCCTGGACTCTACCAGTTTCTGACCCAAGACCAAACAACATGAATAGCAAGGAAAAATGCACAAGGAGATTATTGTCTATACACCACAGTTAGACATATATAAATGGATTTGCTTTTTTAAAAAAAGAGCAAAAACTGATTAATTTCATGGCAAATAGGGTTTGGAATATGATACAGGATTTTGCATTCAGTATCGTGTACCTCTGAGAAAGAAATCCCTGTGTTGAAGTACCTACAAGTTAAAACCAGAACTAACACTAGAACTCATGGGCTAAAATAGCAATAAATAATTTCATGACAGTAGGAGAATTCTGCCTGTGCTGTTAGAAGACCATTTGCTCCTGGGGATGACTCCAGGGACTGGGGATTGCAGCTCCTAAAGGATAACCACTCTGAGCAGAGCAAGGAGAGCATCTTGCTATGATGGACTTGGGGTAGACACCATTTCGAGCTTTGAGAATCTCAAGTGAAGAAGGAACAGCAGAGAATACCAGCCGGAGCCTACAATGCTGACAAAATCTTCTCAAGAAAAAGTTATTCATTTGTGGAATGATATAACCTATGATCCCTGAACTCACTACTGATGATTTTGGACTTCTACATAAACAAGTTGTTCAAATAAAAAATGGTAGATTAATTCTAACAAAACTCTATAGCAATGGTTGCACCTTTAGAAAGACTGGGTTGCACGATCACACTCATAATTTGGCATGTATAAGGAAAACATAAACACAGTATCATTTAGGGGCTATTGAGGGGCCAATTGAAAATTTTTGACAGATCCCAGTCTGTTCCTCAAACTTGCTATACAACTGGTTTCAAAGTATATAATAAATGAGAAAAAAATAAAATTAGTATACTTTTAATGTGCAGTTGGGTGTGGCTGGTCTTTAATACTCATTGTAGTAAGTATTTCTCAGTGTGCTCAAAACACTAGGACAAATACAGCTTACTGTTTCGTAAAGTTAAATAAGAAACAACCCAACCACCCCAACACTACACACACACAACTTCAAGTAAAATGCTGTAATTGTCAAAATTTTATGTTCTTGCTAGTACTCTCAAGAAGGCATGGCTATAAGCCTATGTCTGAGAGAAAATAGCAAAATCATCAGTAAATACATCGAGAGCTATAGAGGAATACGAAAGTTCAGGTACCAAGAACGTATCTTTCCACATGATGATGGTACCAAAATTTTTCAATAACAAAATACTCCAAACAGCTTTCTTCAAGCAGTTAGAATGTTATCTCTACCAAGTTCTGCAGTAAATGATCTTCAAAAGGGGGATCTTCTGTAGTGTAACAAACAGATTGCACTTCTGAGCACCAAGTGCCTTCAAAGCGTATCTGTCAAGCTCCAGTCTCTCACAGAAAGCATCCAGCTAAAGTCAAACCTTTCATGGTTGTTCTTCCAGGTCAGTGCCACCGACTTTTGGAGCTTATGTTATTAGCTTTGAATGTTAAAGTATACTTCTGTCACTGCCCTGAGAGCTTGTGACAGTGCTGGTCCTTCAGCATAATCCCATCCCTCTCAAAACCAGCCTTTAAGAAATCCTCTCTTGCAAAGGAAGCATTTCTGAGCACCCAGGTCACAACACAGAGCCCCAGAGAAGGTCTCTCCCATCACAGCTTTAGCTCTTCAGAGTGCCCTTGTCACAGGCGGTGACAGAGACCTTTTGAAGGACTTAGACTGAGGTTGTAGTAATACCTTCATCACACTCTCAGCATGCAAGTTTTCCTCTGGTATGAATAAAGGTTATTTATCCTGTGCCTTATCACGGCGCCTGCCTTTTAAATACCTTTGAGGAGTTTTTTTTGAAGGACACAAACAGAAGCAAAGTATCAGGAGAGATAGATCTACCTTTGCTAGAGACCAGCTGCCTACTCCAATAAGCTACTTACATTTCAAAGTCACTTCCACACCTCCTGAGATTTGATTAATCCCCCTAATAGCCAATTTGAGAAAATATAAGAAACTTAAAATAATTCCAAAATAAAGCTAGCTTTCTGACTGAAAGTACTGTTCACATTCCACAAATCAGGAACAAATTTGTTCCATAAATATTCTTCAACTCATTGAAAAAAAAAATTAATCTATTATTATCACAGAATTTTCTTGTTTATGCTGTTTCATTATAAAATAAGACCACTTACATAAGAATCACAATGCCTTTCTCTTTATATAAATGAACTAAAATTGTGCTATGAAAGTATGAACTATATTGCATTACCAATTTATATCTCTCTATAGAGAATTTTGTTTCTCTAAGACATGTGCTTCAAGATAATTCAAGGGCTAGGTGTGCTAGTATACAGTCACGAAGAGAGAAATAATGTGTCTGTATATGTAGCATTTAAACTAAGACCACTATAAAGTTTATTCAATAAATCAAACAGTACTAAATATGACCTACACTGCAAAATATCAGAAACACTCACAGCTATTCAATTGCACTCATCAGTAAAGAGACATTCTGATGACACAAATATCTTCTATGTACATAGAATACATATGATTATATATTGTATGATCTATACAGCGATTCTGCCACTAGTTTCAAAAGAGGCTGTGTGAACTCCTGACTGCGTTGTTATCAATATCATTAATAGTTTAAAATTAAGACCACTGCCCTAATAAAAAGTGCTCAGGCCCAAATAAGACAAATATGATACAGGAACCAACAACCCATTCCCCTCCTTTTAGTAGGAGTGACGTGATTTTATAAGCGGGAAATAAAACAAGGCTCTAATAATATTGGCATTCTAAGAGCATTTCCAGCAGAAATACCCACAATGCAATTAACACAACATTTGATTGTGTGATTTCATAGAGGAATAGAGCGCCAAAGCCTGCTCCTGCACCTACTCACATCAACAGAAATTTGATTTCTAAGATCTCAGGGAACAGAATTAGGCCCCTGTGTTACACTTCTCAGGAGTGAAAATGTCCAGAAATCTTCGGCACAGTTGTTATGATGTTCAAATCAAAATTTTCACAGAAGATTCCCTATTTAAGATGACATCCTATAAAAACGCAACTTAGCTGAACGGCTCTGATGTACCCAGGAGGCAGCTTTGCACACGTGTGAAGGCAGCTACAGAAAAATTTGCAAATAGTTAGACAGACGTTTATGAAGTCTTAGCAAGCAGCAGAAATCACAGCAGCTCACAAAATGGCAAGCACCTGCATAGGGAACTACTTAAGCATTTTTTCATGAAATAACCGCTAGTAAAAATGAATGGCTGGCTAATTCCTTTCCTCTCCAGTATCTTGCACTCTCAACTACACAGTAAAGGTATTACAGCCAGACCAGTGACGATCTGAAAATGAACGTTCCTCAGGAAGGGGAAACAATCAGAGCTCAAGTGTCTCGCTTCCTCCCGAAAGCTCTAACTACACTATTACACAAAAGGTCAGCAGCATAATAAAATTTCTGAGCACCCTTTCAAAGACAAGAATCATTTACATCCAGAAATGTACGTGACTGCAAACACAGGCACCTGAGAGCAAGTGGAGGTTCTGGGCCTGAACTCCACTTTTACAGAGGTACTTAACTTGGAATATCAATTACATATATAAATTTAAAATCGTTTCAGACACAAACCTCTCCATGATGTTTACCTGCTCAGCATATTGAGTATTGTAAAAACCACTGAAGGTTGTAAACAAACTATGGTATCTACATCAGTATTGTTTAGTTCCACAGCTGGTCCCTAATGTTACTATTAGCTCAGTCATAACTATAAATTACTCTAAAGTCATTATAAACTCTCCAGCCCTTTCCCAGGTACTATGACATTGAAGTGATTCACACATGTCATGATTTGAACTTCTAAAGAGCTCCATAAATGCCAAGAATTGTCAAAAACCACTACATAAATTGTAGAGATAAAAAGACGGGTGCTGAAAACCAGAGAATATATGCAAAATGTTGGTTTTAAATCAAGCCAACCCTCAAGTCTCAGACTTCAAACGTAAAAAATCTTCCCTGTAAAAATGACGTGTAGCCAATACCGAGGCAACAGACAGCACATAAACAGTCCCCATCACCATCTCCCAGGGAATAAACAATCCCAAATTCAGTGCAAGACCTGAATGATGCATCGAGAATAAAATGGGTGGCTATACACTGAGTGACAGGGCAGAACAGTAAACTGCTTTTCATTAACCATCATTTATCCTGTTCACCAAACCAGACAAGGATCCAGTTGAAAAGCAGCCAGAAACAAGGTAAGGAACGACACACACTCATACAACGAACTCAACTGAGATTTTGATATCCACTATCTCTGAGGAAGCTTTAAGTTTTAACATTTATTAAGCACTGAATTTGCAAACTAAAATTAACATTAAAGTAGCTTTCCACATTTAACTCTGCATAGTTTGTTCACTCATTCTATTTCTGAATGAGTGAACCTGTCAGTGAGGTGTGCATCAAGTAAATACACCAAGCAGTGGGCCCAAAGGCCAATATGAGAACTGCCAAGTTTAATTACTGAGTCAATTCTAATACGAGACTTTTTCATTCCATTTAAATACTCAAATATATTTGAGGGGTAAGCATCAGCAAGCAGAATTCTGAAAGATCTCTCTGTCACACTGTTTTTAGTTCTGAAACGCATTTTCTCGGTTCTATTTAGTACCATGAAAATGATCCTCCTGGTGGGAGCTGTCAGACATTCATCACTCTTGAAAAACAGGTACTTACATAAGGATATAGGATATCAAATTTTAGGCTCTTTTTCCTTAAATAGTCTGAGACACCATTTACACAGATTTTTGCCATCAGATGGACATTGTAAACACAATAAATTCAAAAGCAGCCTAAAAGAATGTCTATTACATGAGCTTTCTGCACATTTCATAACAGATTCAGATTCTGTTTAAAACATCTACAGAATTGGGGGGCAAAAGGGAAAAAAGTGTTCCCTTTTTTGTCACCTGTTTTGTTTTTAAAGCTCTCCTGCAGTTACAGAAGACCAGTACTTAACAACAGTAGGAGGTGAAATGTTCTGTTCTATTACAAACACCTTTAAAGTAACTTTAGCAGTTGGAAATATTGGCCAAGAGCCCACCTGCTGACTGGAGAAGATGACCTGAAACCACTAGGTACAGTATGTAAACAGCTTTTTTAAGAAGCTATGCAGAAATTGTCCACATCTGGGGAAAAATTAACATGAATCCTTAATTTAGGCATCACATTTCACTAGTAAAAGGAAGTGTGACAACAATATTTATCACAGTACTTTGAGTTGTGACATTGCATTCTCATGATTAGGAGGACTGTGCCATGTGTGGTGCATTCTACCAAGGGTCTGTAAGACTTATTTACAAGACAACGACAGCGAAAATAATAATGTTATATAAAGAATGCAGAAAGGTCCATCTGTGTAAATATTCATTCTTTTCTGCTCTGATGGAATAAGAATAAATTCAGAAGAAGGATAAATTGCCTTCTGGAAGTATTTTACCGCATAAATTATTAAAAACCCAGATTGCAAGGACATAGTTCACGCCAATTGTCTTGCATTATCAGTCAAGCAAGTTGAATTACAAATAGCATGTTCGCCAAACATTTTATGGAATCCTAAACTGTACTTCAATACCAGTATCTTCATATAAAATCATATGAGGCAATATGCTCCACCTAAGCACTCCAGATGGCCTTCAGGAAAGATTAGAGTCAGAAGTGGAATAAATTCATTATTCTGGGAGAGCAGGCTCTTGCCAAACACCCATTTCTAGAGGTCAATTTGGAGCTTACCTGTATTCACATAACTTGTGGCTGTAGGCACATTGTAACCTCTTTGGTTACACACAAGTCTAGAATGTCCCAGATCAATTATATCTTTGCAAGCAGAAAGGATCCTGCCACATGGTAAGAACAGAAGTCCACGGCACACAGACCTTTTGTTACAACAGCTTGACCTATTTGGGCCACTCATGGAAAATAATAAAACTCAAGAAAAAAAAGTGAGGCAACACTGATGTGTGAAAATCACACACAATGTGAAGATAATTGTTTTTTCTTAATCTTGCAAGAAAAGCACATAAATAATTTCACTTCTAAAAATGCATCTTAGTCAACAATGAAGATCACTGTTGAAAGAACAGTTCTCTTTCCTTAGTTTTAAAATATTTCTTATTCTGAATACCATATGTTTTTAAAAACATACTTTTGAAACAAATGCAAGCAGGGTTGGTGTAGAAAACATTTTCCCTCAAAAGATGATTCATGTTACAATATTGGATCAAAGCAAGATCACAAAGCAGTGCCTTGCACAAAGAGGGCTTCCAGTTAGGCATGCAGACCCCCACGTAGTCTCAGAGAAAGCATCTAACAGGGCACGTTGAAGAGGGAAACCAGACCTGGTTTTAACACAATGGCATTCAGAGCTGGAAGGCTTACTGAGTAGATAAGAGCCTTTAAAATGTGATCTCTTCATCTTTAGATGTGGTGCTGAGGGATATGGTGTAGGGGAGGACTTTGTAGATTAGGGTAGATGGTTGGACTCGATGATCCCAAGGGTCTCTTCCAACCTAGATGATTCTATGATTCTATGATTCTAACCACAACAGAAAATGACAGATGTTCAAAGAAACTGGCTGCAACGAGCTGGAGCTAATGGGAAAAAAAAATTCTTCTCAGCAACTTAAATTTCTGCCTATAGTAATTAAGAGAGCAATGTATGTTCATTTTATCACAGTCATCTATTTATAAAGGAAGGGAATTCAGGTCCACGGAATGAAGTAAAGTAACAATAGTACCAGACCTCATTTTACTCTCTCAAAACCCAAAGAATCTGAGAACACTGCAAAAACTAAAGGGAAAAAATGGATACAGGCATAATCTGCTGGAAACTACTACAAGATGGACCAAATATCTAGTTGCTGTAACTCGTGTATTCCCTGCACAGAATTATGCAGAGAGCATTCGGGTAAGAACTCTTACCTGTGTCTTCAAATACCGCCACACGATTCCAAACACGATGACGACAACACTGAATTTAGACAAACGTACCGTTTTGCTCATTACTCACCATTTCCATGTGAACTTTAAGGTGTGCCTGAAGCTTGTATTTATCTGGAGTAGAGTAGTCACAATGCTCTGTGGGACATTTCAGTAAAATGTTACTGTGTTTCTGAATGACGTGACGCTTAAGGCAGTTTTTGGTGATGGAAGAATAATTGCACTGGGAGCAGTAATATAAATGTTCTCGAGTATGCGTACGAACATGCATGTCATAATGCACTTGGTACCAAAACAACTTGCCTGAAAATAAAATTAGACATGAAAAAAGTAATTTCTAAACAACTGTTAGTGAAAATTCTAGTACATACCCAATTTTCCGTTTGAATCTTGCCCCTTTTGTCTTTAATGAAAACTTGTCCTAAAGATGCTTCACTACTGAAAATATGTTTACAAAAATCACTTTTGTCTAAAAAGATGTCTTATGTCCTAAAACAGCCTAGCAAGGGCACCATTAAAACATATCAATGATCATTTTCCTAATGAAAAAGTCCATTAAATCTCTTCTCCTATTCAAAGAATCTGAAAGCAACTGTACACTAAAAGAGAATGACATTTTTTTTTGTTACTTCCTTTCATGTTATTCCTTCCTAAAAGCTCTTCTGACATAATGGCACCAAAAAGAAAAAGTGCAGAGCAATTCATCGAACATACAATGTTATGGGGTTCCAAAACTTCCTCTTTTTCCAAACTTTGATTCCTTTTCCCTTCTCAAGAATGAAGGCTACAAGATAATCCCAAAATGTTTCCTTTCCAGTTATGTAAACACAATTATTTTTTTTCATTTAGAATACACGGGAATGGTGTATTCTTCCCACTTCCATAAATTTTAAAAAACAATCACAATCAGAACACTCTTGATCCGATACTACATAATGAAAATTCATTTAAAAAAAACCTCATTCACAGCAAATACACAAAAATATGTCAGTACACATATCTATTGTACAGAATGTATATTATCACACATCCTCCCATACTATGTCAAAAAGACTGAATTTTATACGAAGCTGGTAATGAAGCTTAAGCACTAAAGCATGGACTGACACGTGCTGATCACATGCCTGACTCTGCTGTGCTTGGCCCCAGTGAAAGTTATGAAATGGAGAGAGGCACTTGGACAGAAATAATCTGATTCTATCAAATTTCAAATCAACAGAAAATCAAGCCTAGCAAAGCATTGCTATCCTATATTCCACTAGTGGCTTTTTTGAGAATATTTGAGTCATTCCATACCATTTCTAGTGCACAAAGTAAATCTTGTTGGATCCCAGAATCCATACAACATTAATACTGCTACAAAGATACACAAATACATCAAACACTATAAATCTGAGGAGCAGGAAAAAGATGGCCCACTACACAACGTTTAAAAAAACCCAACATAATTCTACTGCTCCTTACCGCAATATTCACATTCTAAGTCTCCATAAACCTTCCTTATCCTCTCACACAACTCGGTGCTCATTTGTCTCTTCTGCAAGCTGTCCAAGATCTGCATGAAGGCGACAGCTCCGCTCCCGCCGTCTGACGTAGCTGCACTGGAAGGGGCTGCCTGTGGACTGACAGCCACATTACCTTCTGCTGCTGGCAAAGGGTTTGGGGTTTCTGTTGAATTTTGACTTGGTGGATTGCTCGTTTCTGACTCATTAGAAGGAAGAGATTGATTTCTCTCTTCGGAGACCGAAAGGTTCTCAGTCGTTGCATTGTTGTGACTTGGATTTAAACTTTTGTCTTCAGACAGCAAAAGCTGAATCTCTTCACCCTGCTCATTCACAGAACTGCAGTGATTAACTTCCTCTTCAACTGCAGGAGAAACCTTTAACTCATCGGAACCAGAAGTACCATTTTTGAGCAGAAAGCAATCTGATGCTACGCAGGATTGAATGTCTGGGACTGCTACGTCTGTTGTCTGACACAGCATCTCTGCTACATTTTCCACCGGAGGATTTTCAAATCCTAACAAAGGGACCGTATCAATTTTTAAGTCACCATTATGTTGACCATTATGGTTCACATCTGCAGCTGTTGATTCACCTTTACAAGCAGATGGTTGAGGTGTGTTAGTGGCATCAGTACTCGTGATGGTCAATTCAGCTGCATTTTGGGCTGGCTGCTCACCAAGGGCTTCTGGCTGGATATCACCTCCCGGCTCAAGGAGGCAGAAACTCTGATTGATAGAACTGTTAAAAACAGAAGTCTCCTGCAAATCTGCATGGGCTTCCTTGATGTGAGCACGGAGTCTTACAGAACTGACAAATTTCTTCAGGCACACAGAACACACATAGACAAAGGGGTGCTTTCGCACATGAAGCTCAAGGGCTTGGTATTTAGTGGCTCCATGACCACAGAGCTCACAAGCAAAGGGTCTTTCATCACCATGAACAAGCATGTGACGGTCACGATCAAGTTCATTTTTGAATTTGCGTTCACAAATATGGCAGTCATACAGAAGTTGTCTTTTGCCCTCTCGTGTCATCAAACGAAGCTCATCAAAAACATCCTTCACCTTTTTATCTTGAAGGTCATGTGTTTCCTTGATATGCTTGATCAAATTTTTAACATCTGAGTATTTCTTTTTGCAGAAGCGACAGTGCTGCTTAATTTTCTTATGAACTCTTTCAATATGTACTTTGAGATGGCCTTTGCTGAGACAAGTGAACGTACAATAATCACAGCTAAACTTCTCCCCTGTGTGTTTCCGCATGTGAACATTAAGGTTGGCTTTGATTGCACTGGCGTAACTGCAGTAGGAACACTTGTAAGGTTTTTCATTTGTATGAATCCTCAAGTGTGCTTGGAGGGAATGTTTAAATTTGAAGACTTTGTTACAGTATTCACATGTAAAAATTTTCAGTTGAGTTGGACCCAACCTAAAAAGAAATCAAACCAGCTATATTTACAATATTGAAACTTGGTGACATATGTCATCAAAATTTCCCTAGATATTCATAATGGCAGAAATGTTTAATTTATTAAAAAAAGGTATTCTCCACAAGCTTTTTAAATTCTGCAACTTATGCACAGATTATTTTCAGCTCTTCCTTTATTTTAAGGGCTCAGAAAATACTTCAGTTTCACAAAAATGGAGAGGGAAGCCTTTCATTCATATTTTGCATGAACACAAATGTAAGCACTTCAGAATTACCTGCTTGATTTCATTGCCTGTTCATATGGGGTTTGCTGAATGGCATATTCTTGGTATCCTCTTCGTTGTGACGGGTCTTGAACTGTTCCCTCTGGAGTTGTGGGTTCACTTTCTTGGGGAGCAGCCTCAACGGGAACAATTTTTGTGGCTCCTAAAAGCAAGAACAAAAAAAATGTTCATTAAAGTTGTCATATTAAAACATGCATTGTCTATGATATACAAGTGTAAACAAAACATTAAACTGTGCGATCATTGCTTCAACTATTTTAGTTTCTGTTGTTAAATTCATGTTCAAAAATGATGGATACACTTCCAGAAGACATCAGTACTTATGCCACAGATCTACATAAGTAACAGGCCACGACTTCTAGTTCTGAGGGTTATTCATGTTTGATGTCTAAATGTTGTTTGATGCCTACTATTAAGCCTATATCCAAATATTTCCCCCTTTAAAAAATTGTAACTTGTCAAAATGCAATTTTAATTTTTGTTTCTGCCTCATGCTACATCCTTTGAAGACTTCAGCCAAGCTGTTTAATCAGTTCTACAACTGAGGCTGGGGAAAAGACACTGGTTACTCTATACTGCACACCTTTTCCTTCAGCAGATCTTTTACTGCTTATATTTTGGGACGTGCTACCTCGGAGTATATTCCATGTGTGCTTCTCAATCTCCATTAGAAGCAGGAGTAAAGGGGTTTTGATGAATGCAATAAGATCAGATTCTATCCCTCAGAGCTTTACAGTCAGTTGGGGCAAAAATAAGCATATTTTGAGATGTGAGATTATGTAGATGAATGTTCTTTATTTCTTTACTTTCTTTTTCCTGTATATTACATTAGAATCTAATCTCATTTCAATCACCTGATAGAAGAGAAAAAAAGTACAATACATCTGTGTGACAGAGAAAAGAATTTACAATAAGAATAAAAGAAATCTGAAACATGAGCACCTAGAAAGCAAAAGACAAGGTCAACATACTCAACATATTTTTAACAGATTCTCACTGTCATTCATATGTAAGTATATATAAAATTAATCACTTCAATAGAAAGAAGAAAGTTCAGAGAATGATGCATTAGCTATTCCTCTAACGAAAAGGATGAAATTATTCTTGTTCCACTCAAAGAGCGGGTTCCTGAAGACATTATTTACAAAATATATGCAGTATTAACATAAAGTCTCTGAAACAACAATTATAAGAACAACAAAACTAAACCACAGAGAGCACACAGACCAAAGAAAACCAGCTGGTTAGCAAATTACTAAATCTGGTTCCCCTAAAAAACCTTTTGCTTGCAGATCAGCAAAAGCATCAGGAAAAGGAAGGTGAAGTATACGGGAAAAATCAGCATTAAGTGGGGGCCACCCAACAACATGTGTGAAAGATTTAGGGACACTAAGCTGAGTAAAGCAGTGCTGTAGACAAGACAAGGGAGAAGGACAGAGATCCTGTGGGACCTTCAGAGTGATTTAAAGTGGGAAATGGAGATATTTTGAAAAGAGACCATTTGGGAGTATGTCTGGCTATCAAAGCTTTTTCTATCAGATGGGATATCAGCCAACTCTGAAAATAAACAGACTGTAATAGCTCTACTTCTCACTGAACTAGCTGGATCTAAAAGTGGCTTTTTTGGACTACCATTTTCTAATAATGCTTTCAAGTTCTGTATTAAAGATTCTGCCAGTTGATCAGAACTTATCTTCCAAGTTTTCAACCTAAATGTTACCAGAACATTATCACTTCATCCTGTCACTCCCTCTCCCACAAATGGCAGGTTCTCCAGCAGGACTGCACCTCCCACATTGCACAGTAGTAGCCCAGTGAGACAGGAACTTGTCATACAGGAGACGTGGTTCAATCAGTGGGTTCAACATAAAGATGATAAAACAGACATTAGACACCAGACTAGTGTTTCCATACTTCAATATTTTTAAAATAGATGCAAATTCTTCTCCATTTAGAACAACTCAGTTAAAAGAAAATAGATCTCGAAGTGCTCTGTATGCACAGCTCCCTCTTTCAGGCTTCCCATTTCCTGAATGTGAGACAAAGATCCTCATTAAATGCTCTGCGATGAACCTCCTCTGAGCCCTTCTGCCTTTCAGGATGTTTGAGCACTCCTGAAAAGTCTGCTGAACTGTTTAATAGACTTTTATGCTACCAGTATAAAATTTTAATCATTCAAATTAGGTGAACTAGGTAAGTACTAACTTACCCGTATTTTGCATACTTGGAATGGACAGTGCTCCAAGTTATCCTGGTATTACTGCCTCTAGATTTCCCATGCAATAAGTAGAGAGAAAAATGCCTCTTAAAACCTGAAGAGGGAGATCCAATTCTTCAAACATACTGATAAAGCACTTGCTCACAGTAGGCAATCACACCTACTGTGAGCTTGGTTGCTTCCTACCATTAGAAGATACAGAAGCATTAAGAAACGTTAGATGCCTCCATCCACTTGGGATGCTGCCTAACTATGGGCTACTAATGGCCCAGTAGCCACAGCAATCACTACTATATCACAAACTAATGACTAACACACATGCCCAGGTATGTGCATGTGCACATGTGTGTATTTATTTTGCCACTTTTTTGAACCAGTTTACCACATGCTGACACAAGCACAACTGCTGGTGCAAAAAAAGGAGAATTGAACTGGGAAATAAGAGACAAGCAGGAAAGCTTCCTTGGCAACAGGCTGATATTAAATCAATTCAGATGTGTCATAAACCCACAAACATCATTCTGTGAGCTCAAAAAAAAAAAAAAAAAGACATCTTCAACAGAAAAGACTGTCATCAGTTAAACTGAGGCCCAAAACAGTAAGCAAAACGACATTCTTCCACTTCTTCCCCACTTCCCAAAATCTCGATGGGAGACGGAACCAAGTGTTTGTAAATTGCAGCACAGAGTACAGCAGGAGAACACAGCTGGCTTTTTACGGGTAGTGGTTCCTCAGTGGAAACTCAGGAGAGAAAAAACCTGCAGAGTGTTGTACTAAGAACTTGTAAGAGAAAAAAATACAGCTCCTTTAGACATGAAAAAAAAAAAATTAGCATCAAGAATTTAAATATTTTATGCTTTTTTTGTATATTTCGAGCTCTATCGAAAAAACCCAAGAATCCTACCATTGACCATCTTTACAGGAACTTAAAACAACTCTTCTACTAACAAGCTGGGTCTTTAAAATATTACAGGACTCCCATAAAACAGCAATTTAAATGTTCAAAGTAGACTCTCTCCTGAATCAAACTAATTGAGCATGAATAATAAATTGGTTTTAGAAGCCTTGATAATATTACAGAATTTAAACATGGGAAATAAATATACATAAAAACCCAGAAGATTGAATATTTGGCAGTTTATGCACTGGTTCTTAAAATAGACTATGAATAAAAGTATCTGCCATTCACAACAAAGTATTTTCAGATGTGCATATAATTGTAGTTATTCACTCACATCCTTAATTGTGATGCTTATGAAAAACTGTACTTCGCTTAATCTGATACAAGGCACATGGGTTCATGAACACAGCACACCCTCTCTTGAAGGTCTCTGGGTCCCTCCAGTTTTAGAATCATAGAATGGTTTGGGTTGGAGGGAACCAAACCCCCTGCCATGGGCAGGGACATCTTCCACTAGACCAGGTTGGTCAAAGCCCCATCCAACCCAGCCTTGAACGCCTCCACAGATGGGGCATCCACAGCTTCCCTGGGCAACCTGTGCCGGTGTCTCACCACCCTCATACTGAAAAATTTCCTCTTAATATCTAAATCTCTCCTCTTTCAGTTTAAAACCATTACCCCTCATCTTATTGCTCCACTCCCTCATAAAGAGTCCCTCCCCATCTTTCCTGTAGGTACTGGAAGGGACTGTAAGGTCTCCCCAGAGCCTTCTCCTCTCCAGGCTGAACATCCCCAACTCTCTCAGCCTGTCATCGTAGCAGAGGTGCTCCATCCCTCTGATCATCTTTGTGGCCCTCCTCTCCAATCCACTCACCACTCAGCCTGTATTTGCTGCCTGGGATTGCCCCAACCCAGATGCAAGGCCTTGTGCTTGGCTGTGTTGAACTCCATGAGGTTTACATGGGCCCACCTGTCAAGGCACTTGAACATCTGCACAGAAAAAAAAAAAAAATCTACCACTTTTATTTAAACTATTTACTCTGTGGGTTAATGGAAGCTTTCAGATTTCTAAAGCTGTTTATCTATTACCTTTCATCTGCTTCACAAGTAAACATTATAGAAAACCAACACAGGGAAAAATCAATGTTTTCTGACTGTCCTTTCTGGTAAGTTAAAAACTAACTGCTCTGTTTGTTAGAAGGGATTTTGAAGAGATCAGTTTAGTCATAATCTACTGAACACATGATGTAAAGCAGTGTCCCAAACTTAAATAGTATACAGCAAAATTACAGCAAACTCTTTACGTGATACTCCTAAAAGCACCTTTCATTTAAGAAGGGAGACATACAATCTGAATATTTCCTCTATATTGTGGATAAAATACAACTAAATCTTATAGCCTTCTCCATTTTTCTAATGGATAGAATGTTTATCTGGCATCTTCAAGAGGATTTTACTGCACTGGAACAGGAAATGGGATATTTCCATGCATCTTTAGCACTAGATAACAGGTGGCTACAGAATGCTAATGCTTGCAGAAAGATGACTAAGTTTTGATAGTGCTTAAGCACTTCTGAGCTTTATTTCAACTTAATTTTACAGATGATCTAGCACAAAGAAAGCATGGGAGAAATGTTTTATCCATTCATATTCTTCAACAGCAGTCTATAGCCATAACTCACTTCTTTAGCACATGATAAATCTCCAGCAAAATGGAAGATCTGTATAAAAACTCCAGGCATTAAAGTATTACTGAGGAAGTGGAACAACATAAGAATGGTTAGTGACACTAAAATTTAGTTAGATTATGGAAATTAATGAAAAAATAGAAAGAAAAGCAATGAAAAATAAATTAAAACATAATTGTATTAAATATTTTTCTTTGAATCTTCAAAGAGTTAACCACATATAATACTTTCTATAATTTCCAAATTCTGAAAAGTAGGATGATAATTAGTAACTTTCTTAACAGCCATGACTTTTTTATTATATATATTCTCACTGGGATCCTGAATGTAGCAAGATTACTAACTGTCAACCAAATAAACGAGAGGACCTTCAAAGATGGTTGCAGGTTTACATTTGACTGTAAATCCCTTTGGTTCATTAAAGCCTTTTGAATGCAACATGTACTACGCACAATTAGCTCCCAAGTTCAAGTTGTTTTAATATTTTGAGTCACTCAAAAAGCATGTGTAGAGAAGACCCAAACTTTTCTTTGTCTGAAGAAGAAATTTACTAGGTAGTAATGAAGGCAACAGTCTCCTCTAGATCTTCATTTCCTCTTCCACAACACATGCTTACTTCATTTTCTTACTATTATTTTGTTTGTCTCTTTATATTAGTTTCCTAAGAAAATGGGTCTTCAGTTACACTGCCTACCCTGTCCTTCCTTCCTCTCCTGAAAATTATTCTAGTCCTTGCCAGAAATTTAAAGATCTCAAAGATAAAAATTCTTACAAGTTTCATAAAATTTAGCACCTGGAGGGAAGAAACCCCAATTACAGCATTTCCCAAAAGCCCTGAGGAAGGGAGGATGTGTGTATAGATCCATAAATGAATATCTATATGAACCCATTTACTAACTCTGACACGAACCCCATAACCAGTGGTTGTATGTTGCTCTTTGCCCAGATGAAGAAGCAGAGGACACGAGGGGAACCTCACGTGTGGCAGTGAGGGGAATGGACACCAGGATGGGGGAGAAGCTACCTACAGTGGGAGAGAGGCACAAAGGATGGGAGACACAGTGGGGAAATGAGTGTTTAGGAACAGCTAGAAAAGAGCCCAGGGTCCCATCACATGAGAGAAAGGGGCCTGGGGTTCATGAAACTAAACAGTGCAGACCTCAAAACACCCTGAAGCCAGGTTTCCACATTTCCAGTGCTCCCCAGTCCTCTTCCACCTTCCCCTGTATTTACAATATTGCAAGACCACACACAGCTCAGTGTAAGCCCAAAACCCTGTGTGATGTTTCTCAAACAATGAATGTGAAGGTGTTTTTTACTTCCCCTTACTTAGCACGCAGGATATCTGCAGGTGAGCTCATCCAGCGTCCTCTATCATCACAATCAGAAATGCATTTTAGCAAACAAAGTCCAAGCACATCACAGATCTCAGTATCAAAAGACATTAAAGAACAGCACAGAAAATCCAGCTAGCTTCAACCCACAACAGTAAAATAAATAAATACATTCCAGTTGTTCTGAGAGCTATAAGCAAAACGAATATTCATAAATGTTAGCAATAATGAAAAGGAGAACAATAAAGCTATAAAGCTGAAAATAACGCACAAAACTATTCAAAAGGGATTTTGTCAGCCAGGTGAGGTTTATATAAACAGGCAAATGCAAGACAAGTTTTAAAATAAATTGTTTGCTAAGATATTGCAGGTAAAAAATACTTTCCTTTTCCTTGATCACTGATTTTTTCAGTTTCTTCTTTAAAAGCACTCACAGACTAAAAATAACTGATATTAATTAAGATAACTTCACCCTGGTCAAGCATTTGTCATACCTATGAAGATATGTGACAGTAGGTCTAAAATGATGTAGCTGTCAGATGCAGAGATTCTGTACCAAGATAACCAAATACTGCTAGATATTTTTCAGATAATATATATCCTAAGCAGTTCAGTCTCAGACCAATGACTATTTTATACAGTGTCAGCATGGACAAAAACAAATTTGATTAAATAATTGGTGATTTTCATTACCTGGAATAGCTTCATGGGCTGTCAAAACCACACTTATAATCGGATTTTTAGCTCCAGAAACCTGTTCAGTCTCCTTACTTGATGGAGTTTTCTCTGTTTTCTGAACTCTTGGCCTCTTTGGAGTTTTTTCTCGCTCATCTTCCTTCCTGTCAAGGTCAACGTCAGAATCATTACCTAAAGAGCAAACATCAAAAAAAACGTAACTATGTACAAAAGAAAAACAGGTAACAGAGTCACTAACACCACAAGAAAGAATCAGGAGAAAATTAATGCTACTGTTGGAAGAAATACTCATTATCCCTCTTATTTAATGGGGATAGTCTTTCCCCATTGTGATAGACTACAATAGTCTTTCTAGAAAAGGTGTTTTTTCCGCACTGCTACTCTGAATCAATGGTCAGAAACATATTTTTCTTTTCCAGTGCAGATTCAAGAAGAAATAAGGTGCAAACCAGCTTTTTGTTTCAACCCAACTCCTGAGATGTAGCTCTTAATTTTGAAGACCTGAACTTCTAAATCATCCCCTATCTGTTCCTGTTCAGAATGTCTTCAGCATCTTAAATTGGATAACTTTTGGACACGCTAACTAGAAAGCAATGCAATAGTTGCATTCAAAGCACTCATCTGAAATAAGAATGAATAAGCTGTAATCAGCTAAGTTGTTCCATGAAGCTATTTCTTACTTAAAGCAAATGAGGAATTCCCTAGCAAAATTACAAAAATAAAAATAATTAAAAAAATAATGCTTATTATATAGATAATACTTATTATATAGTATAAAGAATTAGCAGCATAGAGAATAAAAACAGAGGGTTGCAAATTTGTACCCACAAAATTTCTTTATATTAGATGAAGTAGTAGAAAATGCAAGCCAGAGAAAATATTCTTGA